>CAUYQV010122914.1:0-40157 GCA_963574575.1 Galagoides demidoff | reverse complement strand
TAAATTAAATTGTCCTCTTACCTTTTGGAAAAGTATTATGCTTTATTTTGAAGAAAAACTGAATTAGAAAATTGGCTTCAGGCTTGGTGCCCATAGCACAGTGGTTATGGTGCCAGCCACATACACTGAGGCTGGCAGGTTCGACAGCTGCAACCAAAAAACAGCCAGGCGTTGTAGCGGGCACCTGTAGTCCCAGCTACTTGAGAGGCTGAGGCAAGAGAATCACTTAAGCCCAGGAGTTTGAGCTGTGATGCCAACAGTGACATAGTGAGAGACTGTCTCAAAAAAAAAAAAAGAAAGAAAAGAAAATTGGCTTCACAAAGCATATAATTAAAGATATTAAGAAATGATTAATTGCTTTATAAACAATTGAGTTTGTCTCTGGAACTCTTTGTTTACAGGCTACTGTTACACATACAATAACAGTAATAATTAATGTCCATACATTTGGAATGTTGCTGTTAGTTAGACTTTATGCTTAGTGCTTACGGGAAAAAAACATAGGCTCTGTTATCAAGGAGACTGTATCCTAATGGAGAGATGGGTGGTCAGACTATTGGCTACAACTCTATATGTTGGAGGCTGGGATCTAGGAGTACAGAGGAAGAATAAATGTGTTCCTCGGAGGTAGAGTTTCACTTTTAGATTTCTGTTGGTTTAAAACTTACATTAGATGGATAATTTTCTTTTATTCAACAGTTTTTAATAATTTATATTTATGTATGTACTTTCACAAACTGTATCTCATTAATATTTATAATAACCTTGTAAGTTTATAATCATCGGTAAATATTTGATAAAACCCATGATTTGAATGCAGTTTGTCTTATTGGCATGTATTTCAAAAACACACATGTCAAATATTTGATGTGTAAAAGTTTCTTTAGTGATTTTAAACTAAAATGAAAAATTATTGCCCAAATTAACTGTACATTGTTGATAACCTTGGCAATAAATATTTACTATTGTCAGTACTGACACATGCACATAGTGGGTCATGTCCAAATTAGCATTGTATTAAGCTATTTATATAATTAAATGGATTGTTTAAAAACTGATTATTTAATTTATTTCATCAGAGTATCCAGAAACAAATCTGAAAAGAAACGCAGAGATCAGTTTAATGTTCTCATTAAAGAATTGGGATCCATGCTTCCCGGTAATGCTCGAAAGATGGACAAATCTACCGTTCTGCAGAAAAGCATTGATTTTTTACGAAAGCATAAAGGTAAATTTTTAATTTTATAAAATGGTGACTTTTTTTTTACAAACTCTCAAAGAATATTGACAGGTGCTTAGATTAGATGCTTCTTCAGCTTTTATAATTGCCTTTTTAAAGATTCCTAAGTATGTTCTTTCTTTCATTCAACAAACATTTATTTAGTGCCTATTTTATCCTAATTTCTCATGAAACAGGGTAGCAATCCTGGCTCTCAAGCGAGTCAAGCCAGGGGAGACAAATATATAAGCACATAATACAGTACAAATAATTATAATGTGAGTAGTGCTTATAAACTATGAACTTACAATAAGAGCACAACGGAAAAATGTTTCAGAGAATGCTTGAAAATAATTGATTTTCAGCTGAGTCTTTAAGAAAGACAGCATTTCACACAGAGGAAACGTGTAAAGTCAGAGAAGCAGAGCGACTTCATTATAACTGAAGCATGTTTGTGTTGGAAAGTTATGGGGTTTTAGAAAGGACAGAGCTAAATCCTATGCAGGCCCTGTATGCCATTTTAAAAGATTGTTTCAGCGTATATCTAGGAAATACAATGTTTTAAAATAAAGTATTTGTTAAACAAAACTGACTTGACTAAATGACCCATAAGAAGAAAATTTAAAGAATATAAATATTTTGATTAAGAGAGTTAGTAGATTTAAAAAACCTATAAAAGGATATTTCCTTTTCAGATGCAAATGCAGCTGCAGAGCTTAGAAGGCCAGTTAGTACCTAGTGCCTCTGTTGACTTCTTGGTTCACTTGGTGATGCCTTCCTTACCAGACTGCTTTATGCTTCACCATACATTGAAATTATTTCTGTTAATTTCACTAATGATATTAACAACCTCAGCTGCCAACAGAGCAATAGCTTTTTCTTATCCCCTCATCCTTTCCTGCATCTCTCAAGCACTGGAAATTCTGATCACTCCTCCCTTAATTGTTCCCCTGGGCTTCTGTTTTATTGCATTTCTACCTCCCCTTTTTTGTCTGAAACTAACTTCTTTCCTCTCTTTGTGCCTTCTAAATGTGACATTTCTCAGTCTCATCCTTCCTTTCTTGCTTTCTCTACACTTTCTCTTGATTATCTCATTCCATAGCTTCAGCTCTTGCATTTAAACCACCAGATCTCTGTTTTTAGATGCAAACTTTTTACCCATGTCTTTCTAGGAACATCTAGGTCTTTCTTTTGCATGTTCTCAAACTCAGTGCATCTAAAACTGAACTCATTTTCATTTTGTCAAGTCACTTCTTTCTCTTAACTTGCCTTTTTTTTTTTCCATTTTTATACCACTACTCTTTTAGTCACCCAGCACTCAAATGTGAGAAAACGTTAGAATGGTTTTCATCTACCTTAGTACCACATCACAATTGCCAGATGCTGTTGATTCTTTTGTGAATGTGTCAAACTTGCTTGTCTTTGTATTTATTGACACCAATATCACTACATTTTACCTCTGCAAATAGTCTTCCCACTAACCTCAGTGCCCCACATTGGATGGTACACTTACTGAAATCAGTCCCTTAGATATCAGGAGTTCAATAAATGATTGTTGAATGAAATGAAATGAAATGGATGCATTTCCCTCAACAATTGAGGATGAATTTTTGTAGTAAGTGGAATTTTCCCCCCAAAATTAGATATATAATTCTTACAAGAATATTACTTTATGTTAAGGTAAAAGAGAATTCTTACATACTTACTCTAAAATAGGACTGGGTTTAATTAAACTTCCTTGGTGTTGCTTGTAGATTTAAATCTGTTTCCCAAATGCATGTGACTGATGTAGATTCAGGAGTTGTGGCTGTGTTCTGCAGATTTAGTGGTTCTTCTTACTCTTCAGATCCAGTACAGATGTCTCTTACATGCTGGATCTTGGATGACAGGTTTAATACTGTGTTTATATGCCTGACAATAAAATCAAAACATACTTCTTACTACAAAACATTTTTCTTTTTTTTTATTACTGCAAAATGTTAATAGAGTGTATTATAGAATATAATCTGTGACATAAATTTTTATTTTACCTGGCTGTTTTAATATGTCTGCATTTAAAGATGGAAAAACATTTGTTTAAATAAATCAGATTTTATCATTATGAATAGCTTTCTCATAACTAAATCTATGACAAGTGTGTAACAAATAAAATAGTGATAAGATTCAATTTAAATCTATTAGAAGTGTGTAACAAAATAAAATAGTGACAAAACATATGTCCCAAGCCAGGATCTCCACATTTTAAACCAGCTTTCTACCACTAATATCATTTATAAGGGGGACACTAAGCAGAATCATTCTGGGAATATTACTAAAATGGGTAAAGGTTTTATCCTTGATTAGTTAAGATGGAGCACCCAGCATTGGGAGGGATCTTTCTGCCCAGCAGTAGAAAGGCCTTTAGGGCTTTTCTGAGAGCAGACTGGCAGCTCGTGGGCCCTTTCCTCCAGGCCTGTCTCTTCATCTCTGCTCTAGATACTACTGGTTAGGTAGCAAGAAAAGGAAGAGGAAAAAATTTCTTCCAAATGATGGAGCAAACTTGATCTAATCTTTTTCGGATTCTTATTTGGTCATTGTGTCAAATAGGAAGCAATCTCAGGCCTATCTCTAATACATAATAGGCTGTCCAAGCTTCCCAGAGAAAAGACAGAGACTGGTATTACCAAGAGACCAAACCCAAGGAGATAACTTGCCACATTAACTTAAATATTTTATCATACCTGAACTTGGACCTCTTGATATCCAGATGAGTAAATGCTATTACCTGTGGTTCTCATCTTTAATTAGAGTGGGAAAAAGAAGGCAGCTTGTAGGACTTTAGTCCTCCGCTGGTGGTTGGAGTGTGCCACTAATGTGTTGATCTGTTCACAGAAATCACTGCACAGTCAGATGCTAGTGAAATTCGACAGGACTGGAAACCTACATTCCTTAGTAATGAGGAGTTTACACAGTTAATGTTAGAGGTATGTCCAGATTTAATTTTATTTGCCTCAAAAACAGAAATCGGAGGGTGAATAATTTTAGCATACAGCACACCTTGGAGATACTGCGGCACGGTTCCAGCCTACTGCAGCAAAGTGAATATTGCAATAAATGTTAGACTTGTTTGGTTTCTCAGTGAGTATGAAAGTTATGTCTACACTAAACTGTAGTGTATTAGGCATGCAACAGCATCATACAAAGAAGAAATATCTAAACTTAAAGATACTTTATTTCTAAAACATGCTAACAATCATCTTAGCCTTCACTGAGTTGTAACATTTTTGCTGGTGGGGGTCTTGCCTCATTGGTGATAGCTGCTGACTGATCAGGGTGGTGTTTGCTGAAAGTTGGGATAGCTGCGCTAGTTTCCTAAGATGAGACAACAGTGAAGTTTGCCACAATGATTGACTCTTCCTTTCTCTAAAGAATTTTCTGTAGCATGGAAGGCTGTGTGGTTATTATTTTACCTGCAGGTAGAGCTTCTTTGAAAACTGAAGTCAATCCTCTCAAACCCTGCTTTATCAACTAATTTTATGTAATATTCTAAATGCTTTGTTGTCATTTCAACAGTGTTCACAACATCTTCACTAGAGGTAGATTCCATGTCTAAAGAAGCCATATTTGCTCATCAGTAAGAAGAAATTTGTCATCTGTTAGTTTTATCTTGAGATTGCAGCTGTCAGTCAAATCATTAGGCTGCACTTCCTATTCTAATTCTCTTGCTGTTTCCACTACCTCTGCAGTCTTGAACCTTCCCATGTCTTCCATGAGAGCTGGAATCAACTTCCAAGCTCCTGTTAATATTAATATTTTGACCTCCCATGTTCTGGATGGCATCTGGATTGGTGAATCCTTTCTGAAAGGTTTTCAATTGATTTTGCCCAAATCCATCAGAAGAATCACTATCTATGGCAAATATAGCTTTATGAAGTGTATTTCTTAAATAATAAGAGTTGAAAGTTGAAATTATTCCTTGATCCATGGGCTGCAAAATGGCTATTGTGGCTCAGCGCCTGTAGTTCAGTGAGTAGGGCGCCAGCCACATACACCGAAGCCGGCGGGTTCAAGCCAGGGCCTCAACAACAATGACAACTGCAACCAAAAAATAGGTGGGTGTTGTGGCGGGCTACAAGTCCCAGCTACTTGGGAGGCTGAGGCAACAGAATTGTTTGAGCCTCGGAGTTTGAGGTCGCTGTGAGCTGTGATGCCACAGCACTCTAAGAAGGGCGACATAGTGAGACTTTGTCTCAAAAAAAAAAAAAAGAAAAGAAAAAGAATGGCTATTGTGTTAGAGGCCGGAAAACACCATCAATCTCCTTGTATATCTTGCATCAAAGCCTGTGGTGGTGGTGACGAGGGGCGTTGTCAGTGAGCAGTGGTATTTTCAAAGGAACCTTGCTTTCTGATCAGTAGTTTTTAATAGTGGGCTTAAAATATTCAGTAAATCATACTGTAAACTGACATGTTAATCATCCAGGCTTTGTTGTTCCACTTATAGAGAACAGGCTAAGTAGACTTAACATAACTTCTGAAGGCCCTGGGATTTTCAGAATGGTGTATGAACACTCGCTTCACCTTAAAGTCACTAGCTGCCTTAGCCCCTAACAAGAGAGTCAGCCTGTCCTTTGAAGGTTTAAAGCCAAGCATTGATTTCTTTTCTCTAGTTATAAAATCCTGGGTGGCATCCTCTCTCAACAAAAGGTTGTTGAGTGTACCACCTTCATCTTGGTTAGATCTAGATAACTTGGTACAACTTCTGTGACAGCATTTCCTGCTCCACCTTGCGCTTATATGTATTGGAGATAGCTATTTTATACCCAGAAACCAACTTCTGCTAACTTAAGAATTTCTTCTGTAGCTTCCTCACCTCTCTCAGCCTTCACAGAATTGGAGAGAATTAAGGCGTTGGTCCAGATTAGGCTTTGACACAAGGGGGAATGTTGGGGCTGGTTTGATCTATCCATACCACCCACTGTTTCTTCAGCAATAAACTATCAGCAATAAAGCTGTGTGGCTTTCTTAACCATTTGTATTTTCACCGGAGTAGCATTTTAAGAACTTTTCTTTTTCATTCAAAACTTGGCTACTTATTTGGCACAAGGGGACTAACTTTTGGCCTATCTAAGCTTTTGACATGGCTTTCTCGACTAAGCTCATTTTTAGCTTTTGATTTTAAGTGAGAAACAATCAACTCTTCCTTTCACTTGAACACTTAGAGGCCATTTTAGGGTTGTTAATTGGCCTGATTTTAATATTGTGTCTCAGGGAATGGGGGGCTCAAGAAGAGAGGGAATGGCTGGTCAGTGGAGCAGTCAGAACACACACAATATTAAGTTTGCCACTTTGTGTGGGCATAGTTTGTGGCCCCCCTAAACAATTATAATAGTAGCATTAGAGATCACAGATTACCATAAGAGAAAGTTTGAAATAGTCAAGAATTACCAGAATGTAGCACAGTGACACTGAATGAGCACCTGCTATTGGACAGATGTCACTGATAGACTGCTTGATGCAGAGCTGCCGTTGACCTTCACTTTAGGAAAAGCACAGTAACTACACAGTATAGTGAAGCAGAGCATGGTCAGACGAGGTGCCTGTGTGTGGCATCTCAGGTGCCCCATACTTACTGAAGTCTGAAATAAGATAGGTTGCAAATTAATGAGTTAATTTTCCGATTTGTATTTCAGGTGGGACGTTTAATTGTTGGATTGCATCTGTGTATCCATCAGAAATGTTACCATGTGAAATGTTTTTGAGTTTAAATATATTTAAACCTGTACTTTAAATTTTTTTATTCTTAATTATTATGGATACAAAATAGTTATATTTATGTCAAGGTACATGTGATGTTTTGATATAGGTGTGCAGTGTGCATTAATCATATCAAGGTAATCAGGGTGTTCATCATCTCAAGCATTTATCATTCTTTTGTGTTAGGAACATTCTAGTTCCATTCCTTTTGTTATTTTGAAGTATACCGTAACTTACTGTTGACTGTAGTCACTGTTCATTCTTCTCACTGAATTTTCACCTTAAACCTGTACTTTAAATCCAAACAATGAGTGAGCAGCTTTCACATATTAACTCCTTGAACCCCTGCAACACTCTAAAGAAGGAGGCACTAGTAGCTCTGTGTGATAATATCTAGTATTATGAAATAGATACTAGTATCTCTTTCTTGCTTTCAGATGAGGAAGAAAGGGATTATGAAACTTGCCCAGAGTAACACAGCTAGTAAATGGCTCAACTGGGACCTACTGCAGGCAGGTGGCCTCTGATCCTGGGCCCTTGGCCGCTGTGCACACTGCGCCTCAACAGACTTCTTTCTGGGGAAGCCAGTTAGGTGATTAACCAGCGGTTCGCACTTTAAATTGGTATACACATAAGTTATAAGCCAAATAGTTTCCAATTTTGTTAATTTGTTTTCCTCTAAAAAGTAGAGTGACATTGTCCAAAATTTATCTTTTTAGATATAAGTATAATTGTCCCTTGGCATATGAGGGAAATTGGTTCCAGGACTTCTCTTCCTACCCACCTTCCCTGCCATATGCCAAAATCCATGTACACTTAGGACTCCACACCCGGCATTGTGGAACCTGCCTATACAACAAGGAAACTTTGCATATACATGGCTTTCATACCCAGTAATCTACAAGAGCAGTGTTCTTATCAGCTTTACGAGGTACTGTCCCCTTGCCTAGAACCTGCATTCTGTTCTGTACCAGACTAAACAGTCACTAAGCAAATAAAGAAGATCTGTATAATCTTTGCTTATGAGTCAAGTAGGCACTAAACAGCAAGACAAGGAGTTCTAATGGGTCCTTTCCCTTTCATTATACACTGAAGAAACTTCACAGTCTTCAGTCTTGGGATGAAGAAGTTCTCTCTGTCTCTTCTGTGTTTTTCTAATCTTCCTCTTGAAGACCATCCTCAAGGCCTTTTTAAAGTTTTTGGAATGCTTACCTATCTTCTTGGGAAATTATGTACCTCCACTCAGAAGAAGTCTGGGCCCTTGGTCCTTTCTCATGTGAAGACTTCGGCAAGGTGCTATTAAGGGCTTTCTCTACCTAGTCTTTGCCTGGTTTGAAAAATGAAAGGGTAGGCTTTGGAAGTGGGAGTAAGTTTTAAAAGTACTCATCACAGAAGAGAGCTGCACTTAATAAAGGCTCCAAAGAGTCCTAGCAAATACATATTATCATAGAAAATACTATCATAATTTCCTTTCAAAGGTGATATAATCTAGCCTTATGAGGGAAGCAGTAGAATAATGGTATTATTGTGCTGAAGAGTTTTTTAAAAAATAATTCATGAGTTTGTTTAAATTATAAGATTTCAACCTCCTTTAGACAAACCCATTCAAAGTCAAGAATGGGTTTGTCTAAGCCCTTCTCAAATATAGGCATCTATTTGGCTCGGCACCTATGGCTCAAGTGGCTAAGGCTCTAGCCACATACACCTAAGGTGGTGGGGTGGGGGGCACCTGTGGTCCCAGCTACTTGGGAGGCAGAGGCAGGAGACTCGCTTGAGCCCAGGAGTTGGAAGTTGCTGTGAGCTGTGATGCCATAGCACCCTACCCAGGGGGACAGCTTGAGGCTCTGCTTCCAAAAAAAAAAAAAGATAGGCATCTATTCAAAATAAGTTCTGATATCCAGAAATCTTTCCCAGTAGAAGGGCATATGGGAGAGTGTGTCCCTTTTTCTATACATTCAATAATTTTACATAGAGTTAGATAGAGGGAGGTCTATGAATTGCATACCAGCGGTATTTTTTTTTACTTGTACCACACTAGTGCTACAGATATGTATATAAAGATGATGAAGACATACAGGGTTCCAGCCAGAGGTTGCCATTTCTTTTGAGAGCTCTTTAAGTAAGAAATTTGGTGTGATAACTGTTTTGATAGAAGAAGAATCTCTCTTTATCGTATCTTTTCTGCTTTGCATCTTCAACATCTTCTCCACTGCATCTTCTTTTCCCTTGTCCTGCAGATACGCTCCCTGGTTGTTTTTAATGCCCTCTCTTGAAACTGTTGCCCTTTCCTTTCTTCCCTTCTAAGTTCATGAATGAGTAGTTTATAAATAGCCTCTGATCATCTCCTTGTTCTAAATTTATGGTAGTCTGACTTGCCTTCTTGTTGACGTAACTCTTCTGAAGATCACCAGAATTGATTCTCATTTTCTTACTCCTTATTCTGTCTAATCTCATTTTACCCGGAACTGTCCCTCTCTTCCTCACTTGCCTTGTCTTTCTACATTGATTCTCTAATGACAGTGTATTCTGTCTTCTCTATCACTTTCTCTGGCTTTTTTGTCCTCTGTGTTGCTTTATATAGATTATTCTTCCAATGATTTATCCTTGGCCCTTACTTTTTTTATAGATCTCATTTTTTTTTTTTTTGAGATGGAGCCTCAAGCTATCCCCCTGGGTAGAGTGCCATGGCATCACAGCTCATAGCAATCTCCAACTCCTGGGCTCAAGCTAGTCTCCTGCCTCAGCCTCCCAAGTAGCTGGGACCACAGGCGCCCGCCACAACGCCCGGCCATTTTTTGGTTGCAGCCATCATTGTTGTTTGGCGGGTCCGGGCTGAGGATTCGAACCCACCACCTTAGGTGTACGTGGCTGGCGCCTTAGCCAATTGAGCCACAGGCGCCGAGCCTAGATCTCATTTTTTTTTAGCTCTCACTTCTATACTTAGAATTTATAAGTGAAAATATTTTATAATGTAGCAAGTACAAGATTAGTACTAAGTCTTACACCCAGGTTCTGACTTCTCTCCAGGTATAACTTCACAGTTCCCAGTGCTCGCTTAATTCCTTTTTTCTTTATTCCTGATTTCATTCAGATTCTCATTAACTTCCCTAATTATTCCAAAAGCCACTGAGATCTTCCTAACTCAGTTCTCTGTTCCCTCTAAATACACTCCTTACATACTGTTTCCAGACGACTGTCGTTGAAAGCACAGCCCCTGCCCTAGGATCTTCTTTTGGCTCCCTTTGTGTACAGAATAAAGACCTCGTGTTTTAACCTGGTATGCAAGGCCTTTCATGATTTCACTTCAACCTAGTTTTGCAGCTTAATTTCCTACCATTCCCTTTTACTTTATTTTGTATATTTCTCTTTATGCTTCAGTTCTACCTCTCTCTGTTAATATATCCAAAATAATAACAATGTGTTCTTGTGCCTAAAACATACTATTCATGTGGTATGTGCTTTGCGGGTGAGGTTGGTTGGATCACAAAATATATATACTGCTGAAGGTAGAACAACCAGTGTGTGTCTTTTAGAAATCAGCTGTCTGAGAAATGGCCAGAAAGTGATCCTCCTCCCTCACCAGAAGCACTTACAATAGACAAGTGTGTCAACACCAAGGGGCTGCAGAGGGGAAGAGCGGGCACTCTGACAGTGTTCCAGTTTATGCACCTGTTTCCTTATTAAATCCGTTGTTGTTTATCTTAGATTTTTATTTCTGTCCTGTAAGATACATTTTTCTTTTCATTTAACTGACCATTATATTTAATTTCAGGCTCTTGATGGTTTTTTTTTAGCAATCATGACAGATGGAAGCATAATATATGTGTCTGAGAGTGTAACTTCATTACTTGAACATTTACCAGTAAGTATAAAAATCCTGTAATCTCTTTCTTGTTAAATGCTTATTTTAAATGTTTTAAAGCACTAGGAAGTGCTTTGAGAGCCCTGTTGAATGGTGGTGAAAGGGTGGAGATGAGAGCCCTAAATGTCTTTGTTTTAATGAGGCTATGTTTCCTCAGGTCAATCGTGACTTGAATCTGTAGCGATTTAATATTCGGTTGCAGTCACACATCGTTTAATAGAAATATGTTCTAAGAAATGTGTCATCAGGGAGTTTCACTGTTGTTGAGTACCTAGCATCATAGTGGGTTCTCACATCAGCCAGGTGGTATAGCCTGCCACATACTGCGGCTGTCTACTGTAGTGGCCTGTGGCTCCTAGGCTGGAAGTCTGTGCAGCATTTTACTGTACTAATACTGTAGGCAGTTGTAAGGCAATGGTAAGTATTTGCATATCTTATTGAAGAGGTACAGTGAAAATGTAGTATGAAAGGAAAAAAAGTTCCATCTATTTAGGGCAGTTATTGTGAATGGAGCTGGCAGGACTGGAAATTGCTCTGAGTTGGTCAGTGAATAGAGAGTGAACATGAAGGCTAAGGATATCACTGTCCATTGCTTTATAAACACAGTGCATTTATACTACCTTAAATTTATAATTTTTTTCTTTTTCAATAATTAACTCACTGTAACTCTAAATAATAAATAATAAATTACCTCACTGTAACTTTATAAACTTTTTAATTTTTAAAAGCATTTTGATTCTTTTGTAATAACATTTAGCTTAAAATACCTTGTACAGCTGCATAAACTATAAGCTTTTTTTTATTTTTAAAAGTTGTATTTTCTTGACTTTTTAAACTTTATCAAAAGCAAAGAGATGAACACTAGGCCTACATGATCATTAATGTCACTATCTTACACCTCCCTATCTTGTCCCACTGGAAGGTCTTCAAGTGCAGTAACATGCATGGAGCTGTCATCTCCTGTGAAAACAATGCCTTCTTTTGGGAATACACATACCCCCTGCAGGACCTGTCTGAGGCTGTTTTACATTTACCATATATATAGTAGAAGGAGTATAATTTAAAATAATCATAAAAAACATACTGTAATACATAAACCAGTGACATGGTAGTTTATTGTAATGGGGTACTGTGTGCTGCATATAATTGTATTGCTACACTGGCAGTGCACTAGGCCTGCTGACAACAGCATCATCACTTTAAACACGAGTAATGCCTTGAGCTACAGCATCATGACAGCTACAATATCACTAGGCAATAGGAATTTTTAGACTGTCCTGTAATCTTATGGAACCTTCATGATGTATATGACCACAGTTGGTGGATGTGCCGTTGTGCAGTTCCTGACTGTACCATACACCAACTAGTAGATATAGAACTTTCATGCTATGTGACTTGAACTGATAATGTCATAATGGCCATATTCAGTTCATTATAATAGGACCAAAAGGGTAGAAAATTAAAAAAGAAGTGTAATGTATTATTTTGATCAGGATGGTGAGTACCTGAATTGTGTGCTTGCTTTTTTACTAACATGTTTATTGCATGTCTACTCTATGCCAGACACTAGAGTAGGTGCTGTGCTGCAGTTGTTGGGTTTAGGAGGGCTAACATTTGCAGTTTTATTTAATATATAATGTTCTTATTAAGATGGAGCTCATGGTACAAATATTCTAAAGTTATTCCTACATTACTATTAAAACACTTGTCTAACAACACAGATCATTTTTCAGATGATCAGGGATGATGAGCATTTTTTCATGTGTTTGTTGGACATTCGTCTGTCTACCTCAGGAAGGATCTGTTCATGTCTCTTGCCCAGTAATAGATAGAATTGTTAGCTCTTTTTTTGTTGATCAGTTTGAGCTCTCTATAGATCCTAGTTATGACGCCTTTGTCTGATTTGTAATATGCAAATATCCTTTCCCATTCTGAAAATCGTCTGTTTGCTTTGTTTGTCATATCCTTAGCTGTGCTGCTTTTTGTTTTTAAGCAGTAGAGTCCTTCAAACAAAATCTTTATAGATATATAGAATAAAACATATATCAAATAAAAACAGAATAAAAGTAGAACTGCTTTGGTTGGATGCGGGAACCAGGCCCAAAGCCCTGCCTCATAGCTCCTTTCTACTTGCCGCCTTGCTCACGTCCACATTCCTGAGAATATCACCTCAGTAACCTTGGGAGTCCAAAAGCAGTTTGAAAATAGAAACCAGTAACAAACGTGATGTGATGGAAGTCTTCTTTTCTGTGGCGCTTTCTTATTCATGTGTGAAGTCTGCAGCCATCGCACAGGGTAGCCAACCTAATGTTTGCCAGATCACTATTGATAAGGGATTAATGAATTGTGGATAATGAGTCGTGATTGAAGCTATACATTAGCAAAAATTATAATGCTTAGTATATTAGTTGCCCTTTCTTGAGGGGGGGGTAGCCAAAAGTAGGGCCTTTACCAGTGGGATACAAGATCCTAGAAAAGATGAAATAAGGAAGAGTACATTGGACACTTGAAATTGCACCAAAGTCAGACTTCCTCTTTAGTTAGCCCGTTACTTATCTTTTGGAGTAGCATATACCATTGTTTACCATGGGTTTGAATATATGGAAAGACTATGTCATATAGTCAAAGATTTTTATAATTTACTTTCTTTGTCCTGTTGGATTTTAAAATGTTAAATTTGGTGAAACACAACTTTGCAAATAATTATCAAGCTTGCAAGTCTTACTGATCATGGATCAAGTGCCACTAGGATCAAGTCATAAAGGTAATGTTGACCTTCCAGCCACTCAGTCTTATTTTTGAGACATGGTCTGTGACTTGACGTTTGTTGGGTTTCACAGGTAATCGGTAATCAGGGGTTGGCCACATGCTCCTCTGCTGCTTACTCATGATGATGTGTTTTGAAAATAATCATCTCTGAGTCATTACAATTATTTTACTCTTAAAAATTTCTTTTTCAGTCTGATCTTGTGGATCAAAGTATATTTAATTTTATCCCAGAGGGGGAACATTCAGAGGTTTATAAAATACTCTCTACTCATCTGCTGGAAAGTGATTCATTAACCCCTGAATATTTAAAATGTAAGTAGTAGCTGTTCAGCAAAAAGCCAATTGTCATATTTAGCAGCATTGTCTTTTGCTTTTGCAGGTTTGTGGAAAACACAGACATGTTTAACTAAATTAATACAAAGTATTGTTCCATTTATCTGATGAGGTCCTTTATAAATATTTTAAAAGTATATAAAATGGAAAGTGACCATATTAAAAGTCTGAAATCCATTCTATAGTATATTAAAATCCCATCTGTTTGTTATAGTAAATTAAGGCCACATTTATTCCATAAAACTATTTTATACAAAAGTGGAACCTGGCAATATATTCTTACAATTTTGAAATAAAATCTTATTATATTTAGTGAAAGAAAATTAAGTCATCTAATTTTCACCATCATTTACCAGTTATTCACTCAAACTATAAGAAAAAGTTTCTATATTTGAAAAAATTATTACATGTAAAGATAAATTACTAATTAAATGGAACTAAACAATCATTTATTGGATGCATCTGTTTAGCTGGCACATGTGCTGTCTCATAGAAGTGCCAAGAGTAGTTGCAAACAGCCCCTGCTGTAAGAAGACACAAAATACTGTTATGATTAGTCATTTCTACTGGTTCTTTTTGTTTTAAAGAGATAGGCTCTCAGTCTGGCACCCAGGCTGGAGTACAGTGTTGGCATGGTCATAGCTCACCACAGTCTCAAACTTCTAGGCTCAAGTGATTGTTCTACCCCAGCCTTTCACAGTGCTGGGATTATAAGTGTGACCCACTATGCTCGGCCACTGGGTTCAGCAGACAAATTAATTTCACCAGAACACTTCATCTCCTTTATTATATTACCCTGTATAAAATCCAGAATTGTTAGAGCATTGTATTTGGTGATTAACTATTTTTAATCATGGTTTTCATTATTTTGTCTTAAACTGCTAATATTGACATTAATCATCTTAATGATTGTATTTGAACCTCCAATTCTGTAGCATGCTCACTGTCTCACGCTCAATGCAGACGTGCACATATCCACACACGTGTGTAAGTTTGTATGAAAATAACTCTTTGATAAGAACACATAGCCTTGCAGAGATTGGTGAGAAAAACTAGAGAGCAGGAGAATTCATTTGAAGCCTGTTATAATTGGTGTAAAATCAAGTTTATGTGACACTATTAGACCACTCTAGTCTGGTACTTATGAGAAAGGTTTGGGCTAGATATAACAGATGCCTATAAAGAGTATTTGATTGAATGGCATTGCTTGAGGTAAATATGCAGAATAAGGAGAGGAGAATTAGAAAAGTGGAGCCTTGGGGGAGCATAGTAGGAACACAAAGGAGGAGTCTGCTTCAGAGACCCTAATAAGAGCAGAATTGGCTGGAGAACTGAGAAAAGGCCTTTGACAAAAAGAAAGACCTTAGTCTCCTGCTTCATAGAATAGAGGTCAGAATGGCAACAACACTTTTTGATAGAGAAAAGTCTTACTCATCCTCTAGTCGACCAAGTGATAGACCAAAAAAAAAAAAAGATCTCCCCCCTCAAAAAATTTTCATGACAATGGAATAAGTGTGAGTTAAAATTGCTTAGAAAATTCAAGTGATTGCGACCATAATGAAGGTGAAGTGATATATGTGGGTATGATTTTTGTCTAGAGAATTATAAAGGGCCTAACATTTCATACTAAGGAATTACATTTTTATTTTTTTTATATAGTCAGCAAACCAGTGAAGGAGAATTTAATGGTTTTTATGGTCTGGAAAGAAACAAAAATCACTTGAGGACCAGGCCAGATCACCTTGAACAAAGACTGAGACCTCATCTCTTACCTAGTGTCGTGACTGGCGCTTATAGTCTCCGTCAGGAGGCTGAGGCAGGAGGACCACACCCAAACCCAGAAGACTGAGGCTGCTGCGAGCTAGGCTGACACCATGGTACACTAGCCTAGGCAACAGAGTAAGACTCTGTCTCCGGGAGGGGGGCGGGAACACTCAGGTATATAGTGGAGGGGGTTTTTGAAAATGGCTGGGAGGGACACTTGGCAGTAGTAAAATCATACACCAAGCTTATCTAGCTTCTGCTTCATTAAGAGGCTTTGAGTCTGGGATTTGAGCATGGGCCTTTGATTTCTCTGTCATGGTGGTCCAAGTCAAGCTCTGCTTACCAGATCTGGAGATTTCCCACTATACAGATTAAGTGACATGTTAGTGAAGTTACTTATCAGTTTTGTTCCTATGAATTAGTTACATACAATAAGCGACCTAGTGGGTCAGACTATGCTGATGACCACGTTGACCCTGTTGCCAAAAGTGACTGTGCCTCCTTTTCCCACCTTCCTGGAAGTTGAGTGTAAGCGTTTCTCACCAGCACCTCTGGCCTAGACAGATTACAGTACATTGCTTATAAAAGCCCCATACCACTTCCTTTTTGTTTGTTTTTTGTTTTTTGGGACAGTTTAACTCTATCACCCTAGGTAGGTGGCATACAGTGGCATCATTATAGCTCATGGCAATCTCAAGCAACCCACCCTCCTGCCTTGGCCTCCCAAGAAGCTGGAACTATAGGCATGCACCAGGATGTCTGGCTCATTTTTTCTATTTTTAGTAGAAACAAGGTCTTGCTCTTGCTCAGGCTGGTCTCAAACTCCTGAGCTCAAGTGATCCCCTTGGCTCTGTCTTCCAGAGTACTGCTGGGATTATAGGCATGAGCCACTGGCACCTGGCCTGTTGCTACCACTTTCATCATCAGGGTTGGGAGACACAGCCCAGGAAGTAGTGGGACTAAAAAGATAAAATTAAACTAAAAATCACTCAGGTAGAAAATTTTGAAAATAATTGAACTGGGGACATAAAAAACTGTAATTCTAGCTGTAGGAGTAGGGGTAAAGAAGAAAGTATATGAGTGTTAATTAACTCAGCGGGACTTGGTGTTAGGTTCAAGTGCTAAGTATCAATGGAGAAAGGTTTGGACAAAAAATATGTTTTGAACCTGTTGAGTCAGGTGATAGAGCCATCTGTCATGATAATGACTCGAGTGCAGGGTTGACGTAGTGCGTGAAGGATGATCAGAGTGGCAAGAGTGTGGAGGCATAATGAGCAGATTTTTTCACTTATCTGGATGCAAGATGATTTCCAACTGCACTAAATTTGTGGCAGTATGTGCTCAATTGGAAAGAAATTACTGTGAGCTTCCTTGGTGAAATAAATAGCAGGTTTAGGTTTGGAACTTTGTAATGGGAAGAGAACCGACCAAATTGATATGGTTTCTATATTGGGGAATAAATATACATAGGACAAAGGTAGACAGCTGACTTCATAAAAGAGGGATAAATTCACTTTCAGATATTTTGAGTTTAAGTTACTGCTGGGACAGTCAAGTGCTAATGTCCTAAAAGCAAATAATGATGTGAGACTTTAATGTAAAACATTAGAGTTGGGGAGAGAGATCTAGATGGAAATAAGCTTGCAAAGGCCTTTCAGTTTATAAAGGGTAACAAAAGATCAAGATCAAAAGAACCTTTATAAAAGCCCCTAGTTTGAAGACAGATCAGCAGAAGAGAAGAAATTTGTCAGCAACATAAAAAGGTAAATACAAACTGTGGGAGGATGG
This sequence comes from Galagoides demidoff, assembly GCA_963574575.1. Classification (NCBI taxonomy): domain Eukaryota; kingdom Metazoa; phylum Chordata; class Mammalia; order Primates; family Galagidae; genus Galagoides; species Galagoides demidoff. The sequence goes on along the minus strand of CAUYQV010122914.1, from coordinate 22,689 downwards.
GATGAACTTTAAGAAAAGGCAATAATGGCTTGGCGCCTGTGGCTCAAGCAGCTAAGTCACCAGCCACATATACCTGAGCTGGCGGGTTCGAATCCAGCCTGGGCCCGCCAAACAGCAATGACAGCTACAACCAAAAAATAGCTGGGCGTTGTGGCGGGTGCCGGTAGTCCCAGCTACTTGGGAGGCAGAGGTAGGAGACTCGCTTGAGCCCAGGAGTTGGAGGTTGCTGTGAGCTGTGATGCCACAGCACTCTACCCAGGGTGACAGCTTGAGGCTGCCTCAAAAAAAGAAAAGGCAGTAATAAGGAAGAACGTAAGAAGTTGGTGGTGCTGGTGTTAGGGCTCTTCACCAAAGTGATCACCACAGAGTGTGAGAGGACAACCAGAGTGATCGCCACAGAGTATGAGGGGACAAGCAGAGTGATCTCCAGAGTGTGAGGGGACAAGCAGAATGGTTGCCACAGAGTGTGAGGGTGACAACCAGAGTGATCGCCACAGAGGGGTGAGGGGACAACCAGAGTGATCTCCACAGAGTGTGAGGTGGACAAGCAGAGTGATCACCACAGAGGGGTGAGGATGACAGCCAGAGTGATCTCCACAGAGTATGAAGGGACAACCAGAGTGATTGCCATGGAGGAGTGTGGGGACAAGCAGAGTGATCGCCAAAGAAGGGTGAGCATGACAACCAGAGTGATCTCCTCAGAGTGTGAGGGGGACAACCAGAATGATCACCACAGAGGGGTGAGGGTGACAACCAGAGTTATCTCCACAGAGTGTGAGGGGACAATCAGAGTGATTGCCAAAGAGTATGAGGGTGACAACCAGAATGATCTCCACAGAGTGTGAGGGTAACAACCAGAGTGATTGCCACAGAGGGGTGAGGGAACAACCAGAGTGATCTCCACAGAGGGGTGAGGGGACAAGCAGAGTGATCTCCAGAGTGTGAGGGGACAAGCAGAGTGATCACCCCAGAGTGTGAGGGTGACAATCAGAGTTATCACCCCAGAGTGTGAGAGGGACAACCAGAGTGATCTCCACTCTGGTGAGTGGAGGGGTGACAGGACAATCAGTGCTCAGAGTTGAGGGAAATGAATATACGCAAGATTCTCTAGGACAATTAGCACCTAAAACTTTGAGATGGGAAAATCTCAGAAAATTTAAAAGTAGAATGGAAGGACTCGAAGAGAAAAATATGTAGATGCTAAAGGAATGAATAGCAGTGGTGTGGCCCTGGCTTCAAGAAGAGAGGAAAGACTTCAAGGTAGAGATCGAAGGCATTAGCTTTAGAATGGAAGCAAAACTTTTCACTTAAATTAAACTTAGGAATGAGAAGGAAGGACAGACATAAGTGGGGAAACATTAAGTTGACTGTATTTGGAAGATTTGTTTTCTCTGTTAAGGAGCACTCTACTTTTGTGGGTTTAATGTCATTGAGGACTTCTGCTGAAGAAAATAATGGTTATAAACATACAACTTTTATAACTTTATTTCATGTAATGTTCATTGTGATTTATCAGAACTACATGATTTTTTTATGTCTTATTTCAGCAAAAAATCAGTTAGAATTCCGTTGTCATATGCTTCGAGGAACAATAGACCCAAAGGAGCCATCTACATATGAATATGTGAAATTTATAGGAAATTTCAAATCTTTAAACAGTGGTGAGTTAAAATGCTTCTCTTATAAAGCGTTTTAACTTGGTATTTTTCTAAGCTGTTAAAGACATAGATATTTGAGTATCAGTAACAACAAGGTTTTACTGGAATAACTGATGACACCTACTTCCTTATTGTTGCAGTATCCACTTCAGCACACAATGGTTTTGAAGGAACTATACAACGCACACATAGGCCTTCGTATGAAGATAGAATTTGTTTTGTAGCTACTGTCAGGTTAGCTACACCTCAGTTTATCAAGGTATGTTTTTAATTTTATTTCCCAAAGGAGATTTCATTTCATATTATGGGAACTGTATTTATATAATTTTTTGTTGTCTCCAGAAAAACTGAAACTTTCTGTTAACATTGCAGTAGTAATGACTAGGAACTACTGAATGTACATGATCACAATATTTTTGAAAGACTGAATTATTAAAACACACGTTAAATTATGTCACTAATTTTTTAATGTATATCCTTTGCAGTTAACCAGTGGTTATATGTCACTGTTGCCCTATTGTGCAAAATTTTAAGATGCCTTTGTTTATGATTCCCTATCTTCATTAAAGGGGCAAGTCCAAAACTCTAGGTAATTTTTTAAAAGATTGTTTTTGAGATTTTCTTTGAAATGTCCGAGTGGCTTTTTACTACATATAATTTACCTTCTCTACTTTAAAATTTAATTAAATAATTTATTTTTATTTCCAGGGCCCAAATAAACAGATCACATTAGTAGGCATGTGGGAAAGTGAAATTGCTCAGCCACTAGAACGTGGCTAGATAGGAGCCAGGCTGAAATTTAAAATTCAGCACTGAATCAGCAGCTCAGAGACTCTGAACCAGCCTTGCTCTGCATGTTTGGATCTTAGGAATGATAGCAGTGGTTGACATTTGAGTGCTTACTACATACTGTATATTTTACATACATTACCTCATTTAATTTTTTTTTTTTTTTGAGGCAGAGTCTCACTTTATCACCCTTGGTAGAGCGCTGTGGCATCATAGCTCACAGCAACCTCAAACTCTTGGGCTCGAAGTGGTTCTTTTGCCTCAGCCTCCCAAGTAGCTGGGACTACAGGCATCCGCCACAACACCCAGCTATTTTTAGAGACGAGGTCTCACTTTTGCTCAGGCTGGTCTCGAACCTGTGAGCTCAGGCAATCTACCCTCTCTGCCTCCCAAAGTGCTAGGAGTATGGGAATGAGCCACTGCGCCCAGCTTATCTCATGTAATTTTTATAACAACCCAGTGAGGCAGATGCTATTATGATCCCCATTTTGTATTATAAGGAAATTGAGGCTTAGGGAAGTTAAGTTAGTTGCCCAGAGTTTCAGCTTTTTGTGATAGAACTGGGACTTGGTTCTAATTCTTTTCCTTTCAAGGTCCTAGCACATGCTACATTGTGCTGCAGATGGGCATTGGAGGGAGAGGGGCAGGTTGTGATGCATTATTCAGTATGACTAGATTCTGGGGTTACCATGTGTGTGGAGGGGTAGGGAGAATGGAAGGCAGACAGAAGCCAGAAGTGAAATTTGTTTCTTTCTTTGTTGTCTCCTTGATGGTGCAGAAACTCTAGCATGAAGAACCATTTCTAAGCAGGGCAGTTATGTAACCATATTTGAGTATTGTTAAGGGAAATTGTGGACCCAGAAGAGAAGATTAATTGAAGACAGGGAGTCTGGTGAACGCTATAGCAGCAATGGGGATCAGTGATGCCAAGGTCCAGTCTAAGGCACTGAAGATAGTGGGATAGAATAGATCTTTTAAATATATAGAAAGTAAAATTGAAAGGATTTGGTAGTGGCTGCTTAGGTTGTAAAAGATAAAAACAAGAGTGTTATGACTGTCAGATTTCTGTGCTATGTGCACTATATGTCTATTAATGAGATGGGAAATTGTGTAACTGGATACAAAGAGTGAGGCAGTTAGTTCATTTTAGGACATACTGAGTTTGAGATGTGTGGGGATATCTCAGCCATTAGAAATATGGAACTGTGAGAGGTCTGAATTCAGAATTAGGGTTTAAAGGCATGTGAGTGAATGGAAAATGTAGTGTGAGAAGTACTTAGCCTAGAAGCCTGCATCCAGGGATTATGTGTTGCCACATCCTTTGGTACTAGAAAATTTAAATGCGTTTAAAAATTTGGGGGAAAAGTTACCTGATAATGACTTTTATGTCTAACAATATTTTGTCTTCTAAGAATACAGGAGAGTATTTCTAAATTGAACTGTTGATTTCTCTGTAGGAAATGTGCACTGTTGAAGAGCCCAATGAGGAGTTCACATCTAGACATAGTTTAGAGTGGAAGTTTCTATTTCTAGATCACAGGTAACTCCATTTTTAAGTTCCATAAAAAGTAATTATCGTATGATTCTTTGAAAATAATGGACTTAAAAAGACAAACTTTTTCTGATCAAGACTTTGAAATCTGTTACCCATTTTTAAAAACATAAAACCCCTCAAATTTGATTTCTAGTTGGAGTATTTATTATGGAAAAACTTATAATACTTATTGTTTTACGTGAATGTAGGGCACCACCCATAATAGGATATTTGCCATTCGAAGTTCTGGGAACGTCAGGCTATGATTACTATCATGTGGATGACCTAGAAAATTTGGCAAAATGTCATGAACACTGTAAGTAGATTTTAGTATTTCTGGTGATAACAACTATTTTTAAATCATATGAACAGAAACTCTGTCCTATTAATGGAAATTGATAAAATAAAGATTTATAATCATTCTTATAGTTTTGGAAAGTATTAGAAGATTTTGTGTTATGTGTATAACCAATCTGGTAGTGATCATAGATCAAGTTTAAATTAAATGTATTCCTATTTTGCGTATTTCAGTTTATAATAGTAAGTATAGTTTTATAAAATGGCATCTAATATACCTTGTCCTGAAATGTATAAGTTCTACATTTGAAGAGAAGATGCCTTTGGAAAATGATAAAAGTATATCAAACTTTTAGGATACTATTTCATAAGTTTTGATTTGTAGACGTGCAGGTCTTTCCAGGAGCTGGGCACACATATGGAACCATCTGTCTTAGAAAGCTCATAGTGAGCACTCAGTATTACCTGCTGTTTATTATTACTGTTGGAAGCAGGAGCGTTACCGGTTCATCATGCCAGACACTGTCCTAAACACTTTACGTATATTATTTCCATTGTTCAGCATTATTATCTTCATGAGTAGATGAGACACAGTAAGGCTTAGTATAATCCCATGGCTTGCTGGTGGTAGTGACAAGATTAGATTCTAGGCCTACACTTTCACCACATCTGTTCATTATTTGTTTTAGAGATTTATTTTAACAATAGGTTTTATTTGTTTGTCCCCACAAATCCTGTCCTCGTGAGTGTTTGCTAAAGCCTAATTAGATATTTAAGACACTTTCATGATATCTTTTACTGCTTTAATAAACGTCTCTATAAAAATAAATGAATGTTGTATGATACTACCGATATAGAAAAATTTCAGAGTGAAGTTATTTCAGTGCAAAAGAAAACATTATTCACTCTTAAGTGATGAGGACACTAAGTACCATGATGTCACAAAAGACCTCGCACTTCTGTTAACAAGCTGAGTAACTTTGGACAAGTTAATGTGTGTAGACCTTGGTTTCCTCGTTGAGAGAGAGAGTGAGACAGAGAGGTGGCTGACTGGCATTTCCTAAGGTTTTCAACTGAATGCCAGCCCATTAAAAAAAGGACTAGAAAACATCTTTTAAAGAATTTTCACATACATTAGCACACTCAAGATTTTGAGAAGACTAAAGACACCTATTTAACAAAAAATTTCCCAAATTAATTTAACTACAAAGCCTATTTTTAACTTCAAATCTGTTAAAAGGCTTTAGAATCTGTCCCACATATTTTGGGAACTAGTGCACTTAACAGTTATTTTAAATAGTGAAGGTATTCTGATTTTGGTTAGTTAAGGTTTAAAATTAAATGCCTCAAAGATGCTGTACCTGATAGAGCATCTATCAGGCAAAAAAATGCAGGTGTGGAGCCAAAGTGAAGTCAGCAATATTAATTTTTGAGTACTTAGGATTTTATTGTGTATGAAAAGTATCAAAGATCAGCAATGACTGGCTGTAAGTTAGGCACCATGGAAGTTGGCTTGGGACCATCAGCTAGCACTGAAGAACAGCATTTTCTTATCATTGATACACATGTTGTTGAAAGGCCAGAAAGTGAATTATATGTGTAGAGTTAAATGTAAACAATAGCTTTTTGTTAAAAACCAGATTCTTGGCCTTCTTTTCCCAGTTCTTCCCGGAGTCAGGAAAAGCTGGGTTGAGGGGGTGAAAAAGGATGAGGGGAGCGGTCTGGGTTATGCTGTGGTGGGGTGTTTAGGGTCTTAGACCTAGGATGGGGTTGGGAACGCTGAACTCAGGGTCAGAAGCTTGGGGGGCCGCCAGGCTGCAATATGAGGAATCACCACGGCGGAGCCCCTGGGAGTACTGGGGTCATGGCTCATGATGGGGAGAGGGGCAGAGAGCCAGACCCGGACTCAGAATCCAGGAGGGCTTGGGCTAGGGCCAAGCCCTGGCCGCAGGCTCTCCATGGTGACCTTGGAGTGGTCACTGTACCTCCGGCAGCAGCCTCACCCTAGCGCGGGGTCACCTTCCCTGAACTCTTCCTGGCTGGGTCTTGAGTTGGAGCAGTGAAACAGCCCCGAGACAGCTGCAGCAGACCAGCCGATGCCTAATCACACCTGCCTTGAGCTCAGGACGATGTGGGCCCTTGTGAGCACTCTTGGTCAAAACCTGCAGGGAGTAAGAAAACAAAGTTTGCTCTACTGCTGTTGAAGGGACTGATTTAAATAACTTTTATTGACTCCAACATTTGCAATTTAATATAAAAGATGTCCCTTAATGTTATCCAGACATCCCCTCCAAAACCATATTAAAATCATGTTAACAAAAAAACGCCCAGATTCTTCATAATTAATTATATGGATTAAAAAAAATATTTTTCCTCTTTCCTTTTTAGTAATGCAGTATGGGAAAGGCAAATCATGTTATTATAGGTTCCTGACCAAAGGGCAACAGTGGATTTGGCTTCAAACTCATTATTATATCACTTACCATCAGTGGAATTCACGGCCAGAGTTTATTGTTTGTACTCACACTGTAGTAAGGTAATAATTCTTTTTTTGTTTTTTTGTTTTGTTTTGTTTTGTTTTGAGACAGCGTCTCACTATAGTGCCCTCAGTAGAGTGCTGTGGCATAACAGCTCATAGCAACCTCAAACTCTTGGGCTTAAGCAGTTCTCTTGCCTCTGCCACCTGAGTAGCTGGGACTATAGGCATCTGCCACAATGCCCGGCTATTTTTTGGTTGTAGTTGCCATTGTTGTTTGGTAGACCTGGGCTGGGTTCGAACCTACCAGCTCCAGTATATGTGGCTGGTGCCCTAGCCACTGAGCTACAGGTGCCAAGCCTGTAGTAAGGTAATAATTCTTTTAAAGAATTTCTGAGTTATGGTAACATCCTATGATAATTTTGGCAATGTAATTCTTATGCATGACTTGTTAGTGAACTGCAAAGTGATCTTTTACTCAATTTTAATGTATCCTTTTGATGTTTAATTATTTTTACTTACAGGTATTATGGTATATAGAAATATAATGTAGGTATGATATAGATATATAATGCTTGACATAAATTTTGTGCCTTGTAGCAGAAGTTATAATTGTCATTTATGTACCAGAGTCAATCATGTAAAAGGAAAACTGTACATGGATAATTCTTCCTTTATTTAGTTCCTCTTGATTTAAGTACTCTGTAGTTATGGATTATTTACAGTAGTATATAAAACTTGAAAATACTTAGAGAAAATCCAAATTGAATTAAGACAGTATATTTTAGGCTTGTCTTGCACATAGAAAATAGTCTAGAATTAGTATGAACGAGCGAGGCATATAACAAATGCTGAGTGGTTGTGACTTTGCAGTACTTTGAACACTACAATTTGATTTTTTTCTTTTTGTAGTTATGCAGAAGTTAGGGCTGAAAGAAGACGAGAACTTGGCATTGAAGAGTCTCTTCCTGAGACAGCTGCTGACAAAGTATGTTTCCTATAGTTTTAAAAAAATTATTTCTTCCCAATGGAAAACAAGACTCAGTAATTAATAGGAAAATTATTTTTCAAGTCTTTCATTTTCTTACTTATGATACGGATATGATTATACTTTACTATTTATTTTTATTTTTAATTTCATGTTTTAAAATCTCATATACTTCTAAAAACAGTTTGAAGGTCCTGCCATTTAGTAATAAGTGGCTGAGAGATATATCTAATCTTAGATCAAAACTACCATTTATTAATAGCCAACAATGTACTAGGCACTGGCTGGGTTTTTTAATATGAATTATGAAGTATGATTTACTCTTTAGATATCTTTATCTGGTAGGTAATATCACCACTTTTGAAAATACTGAAACTGGCTCGGGGCCCGTAGCACAGTAGTTACGGCACCAGCCACTTATACCCAGGGTGGTGGGTTCGAACTTGGCCAGCCAGCTAAACAACTGTAACAAAAAAATAGCTGGGTGTTGTGGCGGGCACCTATAACAGTCCCAGCTACTTGTGAGGCTGAGGCAAGAGAATCGCTTAAGCCCCAAGAGTCTCAGGTTGCAGTGAGCTGTGACACCATGGCACTCTACCAACATGGATGTAGTGAGACTATGTCTAAAAAAAAATAGATAGAAAATATTGAAACTGAGCTGGGTGTGGTGGCTCACACCTTTAATCCTGCCACTTTGAGAGGCCAAGCAGGAGGATTACCTGAGGCCAGGGGTTCAAGACCAGCCTGAGCAAGGGCCAGACTCCATTTCTGTAGGAAGTAGAAAAATTAGCTGGGCATGGTTGTGTGTGCCTGTAGTCCCAGCTACTAAGGGAGCTGAGGTAGGAGGATTGCTTGAGCCCAGGAATTGAAGGCTGCTGAAGTATCATGAGGGCACTGTACTCTAGCTTATGTGACAGAGAGAGAGACCCTGTCTAAAAAACAACACACACACAAAACTGAAACTGAGATTTCATAGGAGGATAATACTGTTTCCTAAAGACAAGGGCTGGGAAGTTATGCTCAGAATTTGAACTCTTGGGCTTTTTTTGTTGTTTTGTCAGGTAGAAGTATAATGTATTGGTTATCTATTATAATGAACAACTTACTGTAAAACTTCATGATGTAAACCAGCACACATTTATCGCCACATAGTTTATGTGAGTCAGGAATTCACACACGGTTAGGTTGGACCTCTACTTCGCATTCTGTCATGAGGCTGCAATCAAGGCCACAGTGAGACCAGAGTTCAACTGAGGCGGAATCTGTTTTCACCTCACTCAAGAGTGTTGACATAATTCATTTCTTCATGGACAGGTGGAATTGAGGGCCTTGGTTCCTTACTGGCTGATGACCAGAGGGCACCCTCACCTCCTCTGCAGGTGACCCTCTCCATTAGGGCGAGCATGTAGGAAGACCACAGGAGGGAAAGTAACAGAAGATGGGAGTCGTGGTCTCTGTAGCTTAATCAGAGAGGTGGTATCTCATCCCTTTTGTCTCTTCTTTGCATTATAGAAGCAAATCACTAGGTCCAACTTAGATTCAAGGGGGGAGGATTATACAAGGGCATGGATACCAGGAGGCAGGAATCGGGGAGTCATGTCAGAAGTTGCCTACCACAAGGTATTTTTGGTGTGCAGAAAATACATAGAATGAAAAGGATCAAGATTCTGTGTAAATAGTGAGCTAAATAGGCAGCATGCCAGGGCACAATGTGGTCAGTATCCTTCACCTATTCAGTAAATATCATAAAGTACCTTCTGTGTGGCAGGCATGGCTCCAGAAGCTGAGAGGATAGCAGTAAAAACACAGGTTATCCTGCTTCCCTGGAGCTTGTGTGAAATAACTTTTCCTAAGAAGCTTTGTATGTTTAGAGGAAGAGGATCTAGTGTGTGTGTGTGTATATATATATATATATATATATATATATATATATATATGTATATGTATATGTATGTAAATTTCTGTCACCCTCAGTAGAGTGCTGTGGTGTCACAGCTCACAGCAACCTTCAGCTCTTGGGCTTAGGCAATGCTCTTGCCTCAGCCTCCAGAATAGCTAGGACTACAGGTGCCTGCCACAATGCCTAGCTATTTTTTTTGTTGTTGTTGCAGTTTGGCCGGTCCTGGGTTCAAACCTGCCACCCTCGGTATATGGGACCAGCGCTGCCTGAACCTAGTGTTTTAGTAAAATAAATTGTTTTCTGAGAAAAGTGATTAAAGTCAGGGTAAAATATGTGAGTGCAGATGCTGGTAGATTAATAGCGAGAGCTGAGAGCAGTACTTCCAGTGAAACAGGATCCCAGGTTATCAGCTAAGTGTCCAGTTAGGAGAGGAATTGTTGGAGAATGATAGGAAAAACCAGCCAGGCACAGTGGCTAGTGCTTATAATCTCAGCTGTAGTGTCAGGAAGCTAAGGCAGAGTGGTCACTTGGAGACCAGTAGTTCTAGACCACCCTGGGTAACATAGAAAGACCTTGTCTCTAAAAAAAATGTTAAAGTTAGCTGAGTGCATTTGACTATGTAGCTGGGACTTTGGGTGTGCACCGCTAAGCCTGATGTCCTCCCTTTGGGTTTCTTCTAGGAGATCTATGGTTTTAGCTGTAGCCCTTTAGGTCTTTGATTCCTTTGAGTTAGTTTTTGTATATGATAATCAGGGTAGATTCCCAGTATCATTCTTTTTCTGTTTCTTTAAATAGAGAATGAAGCCAAATGTTCTGGCTATAAAAAACACATTTTCATTTTTTACTAATACATACAAAGGTACTTTTCCCTTGTTATGGTTAAAAACTGATTTTTTTTTCTTTTTTGGTTAGCAATCAGTATTGCTAATTTGTGATCTCTGAAGAAATCACAGAAAATGTTTATTTTACTCTGTCTGTAGAGCCAAGATTCTGGGTCTGATAATCGTATAAACACAGTCAGTCTCAAGGAAGCACTGGAAAGGTTTGATCACAGCCCAACTCCTTCTGCCTCCTCTCGGAGTTCAAGAAAGTCTTCTCACACAGCCGTCTCAGACCCCTCCTGTGAGTATCCAAGCCTGAAAGTGCTCTTTAAAGCACTTCTTTAAAGAGAGTGCTTCTGAATTGGTTGTTACTGGTGTCAGCATTTTTCATAAAATTCTTTTTAAGTTTTTACATTTCTGAACTACACTAACCTTTCCAGTGGGTATAGGGCTCATTGCTCACCTATGAATATGGGGCTTATTGCTCACCTCTAAGAAAGAATTAAGTTCATCAAGAAGCCTGTAAAACATGCAGGTAGTAACGTTGGCATTGTTTTTTTCCATCATCCCTTCATAAGAAAGCAAACTTTTTTCTTTTTTATTGTCGAGCCAGTAAATGTTCTTTAAGTTTGCTTTTTGAAAGTTCTTTCATTGTCTTGTCTTTATCAAGACTTAAACAGTTGTCATTAAATTATTAACTCTTTTTACATTTAAGTTTTCCTATGTCATGTATTTTTTTTTGTCCTTAAAAAATGGTAGAAGTAATTACAATGAATGATTTTATTGTCATGAACCTTGTTTTCATTGAATGATTTAGATCAGCGGTTCTCAACCTGTGGGTCACGACCCCTTTTTAACAAGGAAAGTACATTGTGGCATTAGGAAGGTTGAGAACCACTGATTTAGATGAACAATTCAAAAACCTTTTTTTTTTTTGGTGACTCTCAAGCCGTCACCCTGGGTAGAGTGCTTTGGCGTCATAGCTCACAGCAACCTCCAACTTGGGCTCAAGCAATTCTTTTAACTCAGGTTTTCTATTTTTAGTAGAGATGGGGGTCTCACTCTTGCTAAGGCTGGTCTCGAACTTGTGAGCTCAAGCCAATCCAACTGCCTCGGCCTCCCAGAGTGCTAGGCCTGAACCACTGTGCCCAGCCTCAAAAACCATTTTTATACCCTGAAATCCATTTTGACATTAGTCTTTGAAAACTGAATTTTGTAAAATACTAATGCTGCTCTGGTGACTGACTTCAGCAACACCAACAAAGATCCCAACAGATACCAGCACTCCTCCCAGACAGCACTTACCAGCTCACCAGAAGATGGCGCAGAGGAGGCCATCGTTCAGTAGTCAGGTAAGCTTGTCAGCTCAGTCTGTAGAAATTGGTCCGTTCATTATCCCTGTCTCTAGAGATCAAAATAGTCGTTGATACATGACATAAGTTTAAGATCTTTCTCTTTGTGAAGTGGTTGTTATACATATCAGTCATTTAAATGATTTTCAGGTAAAATGGTAGATTTTTTTTTTAATTGTGAAAAGCTGATCATTGAGAGCTGTTTATTTCTAAGTCTGAATACCAATTGTCTTCACTTAAGTTCAGCCAACATATTACTGAGAGCTTGTGCTAGTTACTGTATCTGGGTCCTTGAACAATAATAGATAAATAGGGAACAGGCCTTTTTAGTGTAGAGGGGAAGCAGATCTGTAGTCAACAAATAAAAGTTGAAGGCAAGTTGTTAAGTTCAGTGATACACATATCATGTTCATATCTGGTGGAAATACTCATGTATGGGAATGAGCGAGCATTACTTCAGCATTGTTTTTTATTTTTCTTTAGTCCATAAATTCCCAATCTGTTGGTTCATCATTAACACAGCCTGTGATGTCTCAAGCTACAAATTTACCAATTCCACAAGGCATGTCCCAGGTATTTTTTATTTGTTTGTTTGAGTATTTAAAAATGACCAATTGCTTTTAAGCTAATATAATTTTTAAAAATAATAGTTATAGATACAGTCAGTCTTATCTGGGAACATTGTTGATTGTCATGATGCTCATGACTCCACCACTGGCCCGAAGTGGGCAAGGGGCAGTGATGCTAAATGTCTTCACAATGAGGAATTGTCCTATTGAATATGCAGTAACACCCTCACTGAGATACTGCAGATGTGAAGATGTTAAAGGTGAAATACAGCTATTCTTTCTATGAATTTTGGAAGAATTGAGTAATTTTATTCATATATTAATTCATTAACATATAGATTATATTGAATTGCTTTTGTGTAACAGACACTGCACGTGCTAATAGTACAAATATGTAATATCTGTAGTAAAAGACCATTACATCTAGAGAGAAGAATAGACACCTACACCACCATGTTATATTGTCTGTGCTCAAGGCAGATAGGCTGATATGTGAGCACATTGCATGGACCCTTAATGAAACCTGATAAAGTAAAGGAAAATTTCCTAGTGGAGTTGTTACTTGACTGAGTCCTGAAGGATGCCTGAATGTAGGAAGGTAGCAAGACAAAGGAGACTAATGACAAGAGCAATTCTTTGTTACCTTGGATCATGATTTCCAACTTACAGTTTACGATTTTGTATTCATTCAGTGCCTCCAACACTTTGAAAATACTTCTGAATATAAGTATAATGTAAAATCCCCCTTTTTGTTAGGCTTTAAATGTATCTTATCATAGCACTATATCCATTTTAAGTTATGATTTAATAATATATAAAAACAATAACTTTTTTAAAATATCTTTACCTTGTCTGGTTATTATTTAAATTGTGCATGTGTGACTGTGAGATAAGTGCACAGATATATTGGAATCCTGCAAATTACCTAAACTTCATAATTTTGATTTCTAGGAACATACTATCATGTAAGGTCTTTATAACATCATAGTATTATTCACATTTAGTTGCAGTAGTTTTTTTTTTTTTTTAATCTTTTTGGTTGCAATAGTTTTTAATCAGTATTTAGTTCTCAAATCCTATCTATTGTAAAGTATTAACAGAATTTTTATGTAAATATTTAAACATACTTTCAATATTACTAGTTCTTTAATCTCAGGATACTGAATAAGCATTTAACATTTTATAGGAATATTTTCATGAGGCAAATGAGATGTACTGTGTCAAAAATGTCAGGAAGCATTAAAATCTCACATTTAGTTCCCTAATAAAGACAGACATTTAGCCTTGTAGTTCTGTGGTCTGGTTTTCTGTTTTCTTGCCTTCCATATTAGTTACTACTTTCTTATTTGTACCTGGTAGAAATTCTTAAGTGGTGACAACATAATGTTTACCCAAAAGTACAAATGATTGTAGTTTACAATAAAATAATGTTTATATGACATAAACATAACATATTTTGACTAATAAAAGATATAAAAGACCTGAGGGGATGAGGCACTAAATTTGTAATATTTTCTCAAACCTAGCATAATCTAATATGTGATAGGGTCTGGTTATCATCAGCTTCAGAAGTTGGGGTTGTATGCTTTGAAATGTAGTATTCAGTGTCTCTAAATACAAACTTCCGAATATAAAGTCAAAAGCTTTCAAGTGGGGGGAACATTTCTCTCTTTTGGGACAGTTCACTGTTAGTGATTCTTCTAAGACAGATTTTCTGTATAATGAAACTCTGCTCCTACACTGCATTTATTAATATTCATGGGCATGTTTAATGAGTCTGTGTAGACTTAGGGGATGAATCACCAAATGTGGCTAAATACAAGCTGCTTACTGACTCAGGTAAAACAGAGAAATAAGTAATACTGAAAACCCAGGAAGTAGAGTGACCTTTATATTTTTATTTATATGTGCACTTATTTTTTCATAATTGCTTAGTTTCTGAAGCCCATATCCAAGGATAGTTATAATTAAAAATATAAGTGAAATATTTTTGTTGATTATCAGATTTTTGTTAACTTGTGTAATTTACTGATATGCACAGAGGAGATATTGATGACATAATTTGATACGAATTAACTCCAGGTACTGGCTACTTTCTGATTTGTTATAGCATGAAATAGAAGCTAAGAAGTTAAATAATTTGTTTTAGTAACTGATAGCCACAATATGAGCTCAGGTCTTCTAATTCCAGGGTATAATCAGTCAGGATTCAGGCTCAGCATGCTAGAAATTTGAACAGAAATGATAAAAAAAATTATTAACTGATAATAGAAATTACATCCTAAAAGAAGTAAAGAGAATCTGAGGACTGTGGGAATAGCAGATGGAGAGAGCAGCCACTACCTGTAAGCCAGAGGGGTGACACCCAGGAAAGGAACATGCTTGGAAGACTTCCCCACAACCTCCTCAGTTCTTTTTCCTCTGTGTCAGGCTGAGATTCAGGTCTTGTTAGAGCAAGTTTGGGTGTTCACACTGAATGATGGAGAAGTCACTGAGGTGCTGCAAACAAGGTCTGGGGTCCTGGGAAAGCTTGCTGGGAAGCTGCCCTCTGGCATCTCTGACTTAAGAATGAGAGGAAAAAAAATAAATAGAAAACATTTTTTAAAAGTAAGAAGGAAAAACACCAGACCAGGAGATGAATGCCTTCCTTTGCAGGATCATTGCAGCACCATGACTGACGTGACTGACTTTGTGCCTGATGGCAAAGGAGAAACACATCAAGGTCCAGCTGCAGCAGCATAAAGCTCAGCAGAGCGGAGGGGGGTCAGCTGGTGCTGGGGGGCGTTACCTGGCATAATATATTTAACTCGTGATATACTGCTTATTTTCCACACTGCACAATTATATGAAATAATTCTAAAATATGTTATATTTTTTCCGTATGTGGTACTTCAGTTTCAGTTTTCAGCTCAATTAGGGGCCATGCAGCATCTGAAAGACCAGTTAGAGCAGCGGACACGGATGATAGAGGCAAACATTCATCGGCAACAAGAAGAACTAAGAAAAATTCAAGAACAACTCCAAATGGTCCATGGCCAAGGGCTGCAGGTAAATTACTGTTACATTTGAATACAGAACAAATGGGTTTACTGAGTAAATACATACTCAGTGTAATTATACTTAACTGTCTCTAGAGATAATTCCTTCCTAAGGGTGTTTTCCAGATTAATGAAGTCATTTCTATCAGTCCAAATTTTAATAAGTTTAAATCCATAATATAAAAATTACAGTTTACATAAACATTTATTAATAGATACAGAACTTATAAAGCAGTCATCAATAAAAGTTGTAATAAGGGGAGGTACAATTCAAATTAGTCTTATTTGACCAACACTGTAGTAGACTGGGACTTTGGTAAAGGGAAAACATTGAGTAAAAATTACTTGTATCTATGTATAAGTTATAAATGATAAGTGGTACAGAGCTTCTAGATCACAGACTTTTCAGTAGTATTGAGTTACAGTTGGAAATAAAGCTTAGGATGACTGGAAGATTTAAAGTTTTTTTCTTTTTTTAAACTTTAATAGAATTAGCGGGTACAAGTTGAATTCTGTTACATGTACGTGTATATTTTGCATAGTGGTGGGATCTGGGCTCTTGTGACCATACCCTGTATTAGTGTATGTGGAAGATTGAATTCATTGTTGACAGTTCATTCAGAATGCCTTGATCTTCTTGTCATTTGCTTTTAAAACTTTATAGCTTGATTTTTTTCTTTCTTTTCAATGCTTTCATTCTTTTTCTTTTTAATCTACAATTCTCAACTTAATGCGATCTTTATTTTTAAAGATGTTTTTACAACAATCAAACCCTGGACTGAATTTTGGTTCTGTTCAACTTTCTTCTGGAAATTCATCCAACATCCAGCAACTTGCACCTATAAATATGCAAGGCCAGGTTGTTCCTACTAACCAAGTTCAAAGTGGAATGAATACCGGACATCTTGGCACAACTCAGCACATGCTGCAACAGCAGACCTTACAGAGTACATCGACTCAGGTGACACTACCAAGTACAGCGGCTTATGCATGTTCAGCGATTGAAGTGTTCGCTACTGCTAAAACAAAAAGCTCTAGTCTCTCTTAAAAATTAGCAGATTTTAAAATTTAGTTGATGAGAAAGTATAGTATTGACAGATCATTAAAATATTTTTTGTAAAATTATGTGTTAAATATTTTTGGTGATTTTACATTTAAAAATTTTCACAATCGGCTCCATGGCCATAGCTCAGCAGTTAGGGCACTGGCCACATGCACCGAGGCTGGCAGGTTCAAACCCAGCCCAGGCCTGCTAAACAACAATGACAATTGCAACAAAAAAAGAAAAAACTATTTTCATCATTTGTTTAAGGTTCTAGTCAAATAAAGTTATACCAGGTTCTTGTAACTCACAGTCTACTTCCAAAAGAGGCTGACCAGGAAACACACTGCCATATTTGCAGACTGTGGTTAGGGGGCAGTGATGGTTTAATCAGTATTCTCGAAAATTTTGGAAATTACTATGCATCCATGACTATAAATCCCAAGTCTTTTCATGAAAAATATAAAATGTCTATAATCAGTCACTCACTTTGGACATTTAATAGAAATTTTTTTGTGTATCTTTTATGTTATCCTGTTAAGATTGTGTTGTTTTTTGTTTTTTGTTTTTTCTGAAGTCATAGCTTGCCTTACAAGAAGGTAGGGAAGACTAATTCATTCTCAATTACAAGTCATTCCTTTGTGGTCAGATTCTTTGTGGAGTATCATGTCCTGTATTGTGAGTATGATGAATAGTAGAAACATACTTCCCAAATAATGTTTTTCAGTTAATCAATCTGTCTGTAAAACCTTCTCTTTTTCAGCAGAATCAACAAAATGTACTGAGTGGGCATGGTCAGCAAACCTCTCTTCCCAGTCAGACACAGAGTGCTCTCACAGCCCCGCTGTATAACACAATGGTGATTTCCCAGCCTGCTGCTGGAAGCATGGTCCAGATCCCGTCTAGTGTGCCACAAAATAGTGCTCAGAGTGCTGCAGTCACTACCTTCACTCAGGACAGACAGATAAGGTAGTAGTCATAGTTCCTTTGTCATTTTCAAAGTTGCAGATTGATTAAAAAATAATAATTTTTATTTTAATTTTATTTTTAATTTTACTTTTCTTAAGACAGAGTCTCACTTTGTCACTTATGGTAGAGTGCTGTGGTATCATAGCTCATAGCAACCTCAAACTCTTGGGCTGAAGCGATTTTCTTGCCTCAGCCTCCAGAGTAGCTGGGACTACAGGCACCTGCAATGATGCCCCAGCTAGTTTTTCTAGTTTTAGTAGAGATGGGGTTTCGCTCTTGCTCAGGTTGGCCTCTCAGAGTGCTGGGATCACAGGCGTGAGTCATTGCGCCCATTTTTTAATTGGAGTGATGATTTGTGAGTTGTAGGAGTTCTCACATACTCTGGTCATAACCCCTTATCCTTTTGGCTCTCTGCACAACAATCCAATTATTGAGACAACAAAAATTGCCAAGGAAGAAATGAATTTTAGTGGGAAAGATGTCTGCTAAGAAAATGGGAGAAATAGTCTCAAATCTGTTTCCTTGATGTGGCCCTTTTAAGGAGAGGCCCTGGGCTTTGAGGCAGGTGAGTACCTTGGGGCAGGTCAGGGGGCATCAGGGTTGTAATGTGGTCAAGAATTTTGCCCTGGGGCCTTTGAAATCTCAACTCCTTTGTCTTATAAAAATTTTGCCATATCTGAGAAACATCTCAAAAAGTTCAAATAGTCAAGGGAGATTGTTTTTAAAAAAATCAGGGGTCTTTGAAATTTGCTCATGAAGCTGGTTGCATTGTTAGATATTTGATGTGCAGACATCTTCTCATTTGTGGGTGGCTTTTCACTCTATTGCCATTGCTCTTTAATACACTGAATTGCTACCTTGTTGTAGTCCAGTTTGTCTTTTGTTGTTGTTGGTTGTGCTTTTGGTGTCATGTCTAAGAAATAATTAACAAATCAAATATTAAGCTTTTCCTTATATTTTCTCCTAAGAGTTTCATGCTTTTAGTTCTTAAGTTTATGTCTTCAAACTATTTAGCTAATCTTTGTGTGGGGTATTAGGTTAGGGTCCAGTTTTATTCTTCTGCATGTGGATATTCAGTTTCTCAAGACCATATTTTTAATTAATTATTTTTTTTTTTTTAAACAGAGCCTCAAGCTGTCCCCCCTAGGTAGAGTGCTGTGGCATCACAGCTCACAACAACCTCCAACTCCTGGGTTCAAGCGAGTCTCCTGCCTCAGCCTCCCAAGTAGCTGGGACTACAAGGTGCCCACCACAACCCTGGGCTATTTTTTTTGGTTGCAGCCTTCATTGTTGTTTGGCAGGCCTGGGCTGGATTTGAACCCACCACCTTAGGTGTATGTGGCTGGCGCCTTAGCCACTTGAGCCACAGGCGCCAAGCCATCTCAATCTTTTTTAATGGCTGACTAGTCTTCCATGGTATACATATACCACAGCTTGTTAATCCATTGCTGTCACTCTTGGTTTTATTATTTTCTTTCCCCTTATCTTCTTTCAATTCCCAAAGCTATTTGTTTTATTCCTTATATTACATACATTTTTGTAAGCATCTCAAGTTCTTCGTGTTATGAGCACAACATACAGTGGTCCCCTGAGTTGTGGGCTGTGTTCCAAGTGTATATATTATGTTTTTCTCTCAACATACATACCTATCATAAAGCTTGATTAATAAATTAGGCACACTAAGAGATTAACAGCAATAACTAACAATAAAATAGAACAATTATAACAATATGCTGTAACAAAAGTTATGTGAATGTGTTTTCTCTCTGTCAACATACCTCACCTATATCTGGTCTGCAGTTGACCACAGAAAGTGAAGCCTGCGTTAAGCAGGGACTACTGTACAAAAATATACCCATTCATACATACATAAAATATGGGTATGGATCGAACCCAGGAACTGGCCTGACTTCCCTTCTCCCTGACTGCTCAGAGTGATGCCTGCCTTTCCTTCTCTCCAGCCTTACCCTCGGCCCAGCAGCCTCCTTTTTGTGACTTCTGGAGATATTCCAGTTTGTCATGAGCCATGGGACTCCACACTCTGTAAAGTTTATACCCAGAGCAGAGGAGCAGGAGAAGAGGGAAGTCAGGGTGGTGTAGAGCAGAGAAGTCTTGACTAAGGTGACCAGATTTTAACATTGGTAAAGCGGGACACCGTTGGGGGCGGGGGGCAGCGCCTAACAACAATGCAAACTTTTTTTTTTTTTTTTTTGAGACAGAGCCTCAAGCTATCCCCCTGGGTAGAGTGCCATGGCATCACAGCTCATAGCAACCTCCAACTCCTGGGCTCAAGCAAGTCTCCTGCCTCAGCCTCCCAAGTAGCTGGGATTACAGGCGCCTGCCCCAACGCCCGGCCATTTTTTGGTTGCAGCCGTCATTGTTGTTTGGCGGGCCTGGGCTGGGGATTCGAACCCGCCACCTTAGGTGTATGTGGCTGGCGCCTTAGCTGATTGAGCCACAGGCACCGAGCCAACAATGCGAACTTTGATAAGCAGTTCTCCATAATCACTTCTCAGCAATTATTTGTTATTACAGTTTAACATTATACAATTAACAAAAATAACATAAAACTCATTTCCTGGCAAAATAGCCACATGGCAGCCGAAAACCGTATATTCCCTTCCTGTTCTCCCATGTTCCCTAGCTTGTCGTGCATTCTTTCCAAAAATCGGGACTTTTTTCAAACGCCGCACGGGACTCAGGACAAATTGTTAAAAATCAGGACTGTCCTGCCAGTAGCAGGACATCTGTTCACCTTAGTCTTGGCCCCTCAACCTGCCTCAGGTTGGCAGGCTCTGACTAACAGTTCCTGCAGCCTCCCGAGCACAGTCATTCAGCTCCAACCCACGTACCAATGTTCTCTTGCTTCCAAGTGACAGAGCAATTTGCATCCAACCAACAGGCTTAAGTAAGATAGATGGAAGTAGCCTGCTTTCTCATCTCACAAACCCCTGTCCTCTCAGGCCGCTGTGAGGAAGGCAGATGGAGCACTTTGTTTTAATTCGTCCCCTAGGGGCTGAGTTTGAGATTTGTGATTCACCTGCCTGGTGGGTAAACAGCTGGGGTTGCTTTGCTGCATTCTGAGGATCAAACAGAATTGAACCTCCTGCCAGGCAGCTGTTTAAAGTCACAGGGAGGGAGGGACCTGTTCTGTTTACAGTACCTGTGGGGGACATGGGACACCCAGGCCATTGGCCTGAGCAGTGCTATGAGATGTGGGTTTCAGGACTCAGAAAGGCGTCTGGAGCTCTGATGTCTCCCAAGGCTTTCCTGTAGGATGGAACAAAGAGCAGGGTTCTATTCCAGAGCTAAGTGGAACTTTTCCAGTCCTTGGTATTTTTTTTTTTTTTTTTGAGACAGAACCTCAAGCTGTCTCCCTGGGTAGAGTGCTATGGCATCACAGCTCATAGCAACCTCCAACTCCTGGGCTCAAGCGAGTCTCCTGCCTCTGCCTCCCAAGTAGCTGGGACCACAGGTGCCCGCCACAACGCCCGGCTATTTTTTTGGGTTTTTTGTTGCCGCCATCATTGTTGTTTGGTGGGCCCGGGCTGGATTCAAACCTGTCACCTTGGATATATGTGGCTGGTGCCTTAGCCACTTGAGCCACAGGCACCAAGCCAGTCCTCAGTATCTTTTTTTTTTTTTTTTTGAGACGGAGCCTCAAGCTATCCCCCTGGGTAGAGTGCTATGGCATCACAGCTCACAGCAACCTCCAACTCCTGGGCTCAAGTGAGTCTCCTGGCTCCGCCTCCCAAGTAGCTGGGACCACAGGCGCCCGCCACAACACCCGGCCATTTTTTGGTTGCAGCCATCATTGTTGTTTGGCGGGCCCGGGCTGGGGATTCGAACCCGCCACCTTAGCTGTACGTGGCTGGCGCCTTAGCCGATTGAGCCACAGGCACCGAGCCGTCCCGTGCTATTTTTAAATTTATCAATATTTACATTTTCAGTTCAGAAAATATAGGCAATTGTAACTTGGGATAATACTATACCCTTATACCTTATCCAGGGGTTATGCAGACTTTTCAGATACAAATGAATTAGCTTTAAGTGATGACTTAAAATATCACCAAACCATAACCTCACTGACTCAGATTGAAATAGTGCCCTGCCATTTTCCAAAACATCACCTCATTTTCTCATGAATTAATTTTCTTAAAGGTGTCAAGCTAATTGAACAAGAGGAATATCACTGGCACGACTTGTTCCTCACATTTGATCCTTTATTTTGCAAATATAAAATTCATATATTTTCTCAACAATTCATTAGCTGGGGACCGCCTACAGGGATGGGGAGTCTGGCAAGAAAATTAATTCCTAAATGAGAAGTTCTTGCAGAAATCTCTCCCCCATGACACCCAGACTTATCTAAGAAAGACTCCCTCAGACGTACAATGCTAGTCAAGGAATTCACCAGAAATTTGAATATTTATAAGGCAGCTCTCCAGAACAAGCAGCCAATCATCATTAGATCCTTTGGTATTCATTATAATAAAATTAATCTTGATTAATTCATTCATTATTAATCTTGCATTCAAATGCAATTCCATAGAAATTGCATTGTGATTTAGCAATTAATTTGCATGCCAAGATTGAGAGGCGTCTCCTCGGTCCTCCAAGGCAGAGCTCTCCCTGTGTCACAAGCTCAAAGACAGGCCCAGAAGAGCCATTTGTCTTAAATATTCCAGGGAAATAAAAGGAAATCACCAAGCTACAAATGGCTGGGGAGATTGTTCCTGCCCTGTGTTGTGTCTTCTTATGAAATAAAACTCATGCAGCCTCAAATATTCTTACAAAGTTTAGGTCTGTAAGCAGTTTAATTGAATTTTAAAAGTTCTGATATCTACTAATCCTCTAAATAACCTTTTAAAGAACTATGTGTATAAGAAATTCTGAAATAACAAATCACAGACCCACAGCATCAAGCCATTTATCTCTCTGTTCTTTATCAAGGGACTGACCTACAGGATGGGGCTCTGAGGGGAGACGTTTCGTGGCTAGCATATGCCACGTGGTCACGTAAGATCACAGCACTGTGTTTTTACTACAACTTTTCATGTTTCACCACGTTTCCATACAGGATACTGCCCACCACCTTGGACCTTCCCACCCACGGGTACTTCCCACCACCTTGGTACTTCCCACCACCTTGGTGCTTCCCACCACGTTGGTACTTCCCACCACGTTGGTACTTCACACCCGTTGTTACTTCCCACCACCTTGGTACCTCCCACCACATTGGTATTTCTCACCCAT
>CAUYQV010122913.1:0-24686 GCA_963574575.1 Galagoides demidoff | reverse complement strand
GCCAGCCACGTACACCTAAGGTGGTGGGTTTGAATCCCCAGCCCGGACCCGCCAAGCAACAATGATGGCTGCAACCAAAAAATGGCCGGGTGTTGTGGCGGGCGCCTGTGGTCCCAGCTACTTGGGAGGCGGAGGCAGGAGACTCACTTGAGCCCAGGAGTTGGAGGTTACTGTGAGCTGTGATGCTATGGCACTCTACCCAGGGGGGTAGCTTGAGGCTCTGTCTCAAAAAAAAAAATTGTATCTTAAGATCCTACCAGAAGAGTGATAAGATAACACACAGAATGGGAGAAAATAATTGCAAATTACAGATCTAAGGACTTGTATCTAGAATATATAGAGAATGTTTGCAACTTAGTAATAAAAAAAAAGCCCCCTTGAAAAATGAGCAGTAAAGGATTTGAATAGACATTTCACCAAAAAGGTAAATTTTATGGTATATTAATGTTATCTTTTTTTTTTTTTTTTAGAGGCAGAGTTCATTTTGTCACCCTTGGTAGAGTGCTAGGGTGTCACAGCTGACAGCAACCTCCGCCTCTTGGGCTTAGGTGATTCTCTGGCCTCAGCCTCCTGAGTAGCTGGGACTACAGGCACCTGCCACAATGCCCAGCTATTTTTTGTTTGCAGTTTGGCTGGGGCCAGGTTCAAACCTGCCACCCTTGGTATATGGGCCTGGCGCCCTACTCACTGAGCCCCAGATGTCACCCTATTAATGTTATCTTAATAAAGATGTTTTAAAAAATGACATGCAGAATGTTGCATAATTATAGGTCACATCCATGCTTTAAGAACACGATGATTAGATTTTATTATTAATCTGGACTCTTTTGAGGGGCAAATGCTGCTCCTCGCCTCATTTCAGCCCCTGTTTGCTGGACAGTTCCCTGAGAACTCGGATTCAACTCCTACTGCCAGGCCCCAACCATGTTCTGTTCTGGGATCTTCTCTTTACTGCGTGTGTGTGTGTGTGAGTGATATTTCTTACCTGAGAAAGTTCAGCCTGAAAGTGAGGGGGAACTACTGCAACTCTAATCTTGGGCTCAGTTGGTGCTCCTGCCTCAGCCTACCAAGTAGCTGGGCCTGCCACCACGTTGGAGTAATTTTTCTTCTTTAGTAGAGAAGGGGTCTTGCTCTTAGCTCGGGCTGATCTAGAACTCCTGAGCTCGAGTGATCTTCTTGCCAAAGTCTCCCAGAGTGCTAGGATCACAGGTGTGAGCCACCATGCCAGCCCTCTAATTATCTTGAGTTTGTAATCAGTGCATTGAAGAGAATAGAGGCCTTCCTATACTATGGAATCAGGTATATCCAAATCTTGGTTTTCTTGAATCCATAATTAAAGGGGAAGTTGGAGGAGAGAGGGAGTAACAGATGAAGAATGACAAAGAGGGGACAATTTTTTATAATTCGGGTTTGTCGTGAACATTGTATTAAGAGAGCAGTTGAAGTTCTTTCTATGCTATTTCCTTCTGTGAGTGATAAAATAATAACTAGCCCAGAACCCTTGCTCCATAAGCATGAGGTGTGTGTAGTGCTAGCAGGTTCTAATTGCATTTTCATTCTTAAAGCTTTCATTATCAAGTACTTTAAAGAGTTGTCATTTTAAAAACGTGTGTTCTTTTATGGTTGAATTTCTCCCAAGAAGACTGAATTCGTGGGCCTCATTTCTCATCCAGCTACCCTGTGCACAAAAGAAATGAAAATACTTGTTATACTTTTTCTTAGTTGACAGATCTTTCTTTTATTTCACAAACACCCATCAGGTCCAAGGCAATTGTCAGATGGAAATGAGCATCCACTGTCTAAGAAGGCAGTGAAGAACAGCCTCCTGGTAGTCAGCCAAGAGTGTCAGGGCCCTCTTTGGTGACACAGAAGGAGTTGAATGTAAAGATACAAAGAGGTCCATGCCAACACTTAACAATTGAGCATGGGTGAACCAGAAGTAAAAGGAATAGTTAACACTTACTGAGGACTTAATGTGATTTAACAATCATGGAGTGGCTTCTTTGCATCTGATAGCATGGCAGGTGTTGGGGACACAAAGGTGAACAAGACACAGCTTCTGGTCTCATGGGGCTCATAGTCTGGCTGGGAAGAATGAGAAGCTGTGGAAGATACTAATATAAAGAAAAAATTATGGACGCACTGGGAAGGGCTAATATGCAGGTATGTGGTTAGAGAAGACACTTCAACTCCAAGGCATACATGAATGTGTGTTATCTAATGGCCAATGTGGGTATGGTTTGCACATAGCTGGCATAAAATGGTCAAATAGTCTATTGCAGTTGGCTGCAGTGGTGGGGAGATTTATAAAGAAAGCTAGAAAGTACCCATGAAACAATAACTTTTGTGCTTGGAGAGTTTTTTCACAGATTATGTACAGGCTTCTGTTCTTGACAAAGCTATAGAGGCTGTGTGGTCCTTTCTGTCACAGATCATGCACAGTCTTCATCCAAAGAGTGTACAAGCTCATAGGGTGGGGTGAGATTTCTGGTCATGCATCCAAAATGGCTTAAGCCAAAAAAAAAAAAAAGATTTACATGTTATCACACGTGGTGTAGATTTTAGGGGGTCTGTGGATTTAGGCATAGCTTGGTTTAAGGCTCAGTGAATGCAAGGAAGATCAAAGTCATCTTTGGTAGCTCAGATTGCTATAGTACAGTACTATAGACTGTGTGCTTTAAACAACAAAAATTTATTTTATCAAGTTCTAAATGCTAGAAAGTCCCAGACCAAAGTCTGGCAGGGGTCAGTTTCTGCAAGTCTTCCTCCTCAGCCCGCAGGTGACTGCCTTCTCTCATATCCTCACGTGGTGGAAAGCAAGAGGGGGACGCACTCTTTGGTGTCTCTTCCTACAAGGGCACTAATATCACCATGGAGGCCCCACCCTCATGACTGCATCTAAGTCAAATTGTCTCCCCAAAGCCCCATATCCAAATGCTGTTGTGTTGGAGGTTAAGGTTTCAACATATGAATTTTGGGGGATACAGTTCAACCCATAGCACAGGGTCTCTCCATAGCTTGGCCCTGCCTTCCTTCATGTTGGCTTCGTTCTTACATTCCATGTGGGGTCAAAGTGGCTGCAAGCAGCTTCAGACCTACACCCTTCAAATTCAAGTCTAGCAGAAAGGCATGAGGGCATTCGTCTGAATAGATGCGAGACTCCCTAGATCATATCTTCCTGAATCTGACTGGACCAGGTGCACACCCCAGAGCCAGTATTTGTGGACAAGGGAACGCCATGCCTAGACGGGCCAGGCATGAGTCACGTGCCCAGTCTGGAGTCAGGAAAAGAGTTAGAATGAAGGGTGATTCCCTTGAGGAAATGTGGCACTATTCTCTGAAGGTGCTGGACAGCAGACCCAATCCACACTCACTGAGATAATAACACAATTAGCGCCCTTTACATTTTTGTCATTGTATTGACTAGACGAGGATTTTCAAAGAAAGAAGGAACGGTTGACAGGATGACTCACAGATGAAATAATGTTTGGCTTGAAGGAAGTGAAAAAGTTTTCTGGGAAGATGAGAGCAGAGTGGATGAGTTGTTCTTTTCTCTGGGTTTGGAAACCAGCTTTGCCACAGTTTATCTGAGTGACTTTGGGCTGGTTACTATGGCTTTCTAAGCCTCAGTTTCCTCATTTATGAAATAGGTGCAATTGTGGTGCCTCTTTTATTGTGCTATCGTGAGCACTGGATGATTCCATGCCTGTGACCTGGTAAGCACATAATTGTTAGCTATTGCTAATATTACAAAGGAGGGGAGGTAATTTGAGGAAGAGACCGAAGAACATGTTGTATTCCTTTCTTATAAAGGTATCTGGCACCCGGTAAATATTTGTTGAAAGGATGAATAAATGAGTGAATGCACAGAGGGAACACAGGCTTAAAATATCACTACATGTTCTGGTCTCGCATGGTGAGTGGTATAATAGAATCCAGAAGGGAGCCCCATTTTCTCTAAGTGAAGCCTTCGTGTAGAAGATCTTTGATTGTGTGCTCCTAACTGGAATGCATTCTCTGCAGATGTTGGCTCTTGACTTTCTCCCCAGTGGTTTGCAGCTGTTTTCTCTTTAGATTGAGGCACAAAGGGTCCAGATATGTGGGTGGAAAGGAGTAATGTTTATGTTTACCTGGCTACAAAAAACCTACAACCCATTATGCTTGGGTATTTTGGGACTTGATTGCCGTAGGTAACCATTTTTCTAAGTGAAAATCAAGCAAAATAATTTGTGCTTCAAAGTGCTTGAGTAATAAGGGTATCCTGCTCTCCTAATGCATCTCTGTGTTTTGCAAACTTTCTAAATAAGAACTATTGGTATTTCAAAAGCTCTGAGGCAGGAGCCGGGAGAGAGGCAGAGGCAGGAGCCTGGGTCAGAGTGCCCTCTCTCCTGTCACAGTGTACAGGACACATGCTGGTGCTCTTGTTTCTGTGTTTGCCATGGACACATGTCTCAGCATGAAGCACATGGTTTCCAGGCTCCAGTCCCAGGGCCAAGTGACTGGGTATAATACGGCCGGCCTGTGCCCAAGTACTGTCAGGAACAAATCACTGGTTCTAGGCAGGGCTGAGCAAGGTCCCCAAGTGTGTTTTTTATGAAGCTGTTGTGAGCTAGATTAGAGAGTTCCCAGTCCTGGGCTGGTATGCAGTAGGCACTCAATAAGTGCTGGCTTCCATTTTCTTCACTCTGTTAGGGATGTGTTCCGTGGCAGGGAACAGACAATGACCGCATTGCAACAAATGAGAGTTTATTTTTCTTGCATGTTGTGATGTCTGGATGTAGATGAGGGCTGTGTTGGTTCAGAGGCTCTGCAGTTTTATCTCTACATCTCTCATGTTGTCACCTGCGGGTCACAAGATGGCAGCAGGTCCAGATGCCACATCCATGATGGGAAGAAAATGGCACAAAGGGTTATACCAGTGGGGTTTGTCCCCTCTATGAAGAAAGAAATATATTTTTTGGGGGAGGGGCAGCCTATCCTCTGTCCCCCTTAGTAGGACTGTGATAATGCCTCATTGTTTAGAAATGGTCAACTTATCTACCCTAGCTGCAATGGAGATGGGAATTCAGCTACAAGTTTGAACAGCTGATCATCCTGAACACGTCTTCTCCCCCTCCACTCCAAGAAAGATGTTGCAGATTGAGTTCTCCAGAAACAAATGCTGAGATGGTGTTGGACGTGTGGGATGTTTATTAGGGATTAATACCTAGGGAAGGGAAGGGGAGAAAGCAGAATGGGGTGAGGCTGAAGTGAACTGAGAGGCAGGCCTGGCAGGGCGTTGGCCCACCCTGGACAGCTCTGGAGCATGGATGGTCCATTGAATTTGTCTTTGTTGGGCTGGAATGGCTGGGCTTTTACACCCACTGCATGGTCAGCCACTGGATGTGGGCTGGGCAGGAAGAGGGGCTCTCGGCCAAGTGCTCCGTGGCTGAGACACATCCCAAGGGACCTGGAACTGTCGGCTTCCTGCGGAGAGCAGGGTACAGGTTCTTTCTTCAAGCAGGACCTGGGGGTTGCAGGTCCGTGCTCATCACAAAAAAAGAACTCAGTCTGTGCCAGCATCGAGGTGTGACCGGCCAGCACCTGCGGGGGGCAATCCTCTGTGTGTACATGCGGAGCTGAGTTTTACAGGAGCTCTAGATGTTATGGGGTATTTTCAGCCCTGACGCCTCCTCTGGAGTGTCACCTGAGGGCTGCCACATGAGGGTACAGACCACGGCACATCCTGTGACTAAGGTACAGGGTGGGCTTGTCTGGAGGCTCCTATTGTGGCGGTGAGTAGTTAGAACAAGCGGGGGCAGACTTACTCACTGTCCAAGGACGAGCTGACAGCAGGGGCAGCCACGGGCAAGAAACAGAAACACAACTCATCTGTGAGTGTTGTGGGGAGAGGTGAGACACATTGTACATACTCCAAATCTGATACAGAAGTTTCTGATATCTGTTCATGACGTTCTCATGGCGGCCAGCTGCTGTGCTACGTAATAGAGGTCTTCATTTTTTCTTGACCATATTTACGTATTTTATCTTGGGGATAATTGTAGACTTAGGGCAAAATGGCAAAGGTGGTATAGAGCGTTCCCATGTACCCCCATCCTGTTCACCCCATTGTTAACATCTGTCATTGCTGCTAGTTTGTCAAGAAGACAGCCATTGCCTTTAACTAAACTTTAGGCTTTGTTTTGATTTCGCCTGTTTCCCATCAATGTCTTCTTTCTGTTCCAGGATCCAGGCTAAGGTCCACATTGCACCAAGTCGTCACATCTCCTTGGTCTCCCCTGCTCTGTGGCAGAGTCAGTCTTCTCCTGTTCTTCATAACTTGGACAGTTTTAGGGGTACTAGTTGTGTAGTTCATAGAAAGTTCCTGAATTTGGGGTATGTGTGACATCTTTCTTACACTGGGTTATGGATGTATGGAATGAAGACCACAGGTGTGAGTGCTTTTCCATCACACCATATTGGGGGGCACATGACACCCACATAACACCCCCAGGATGAGAGCCTCTGTCACCTACTTACCGGGATGTGTAAGTGAATTTTGATTACCTGTGTTTGGGTCTTAACATTTTTATATGTTTTTTTTCTGGGTCGTCAATTCTATTCTTACTCATGGAAAGGGCATGGGGCCATGACTCGCACACCCCCTCCTGTCCCACTGATGGTAGGGCAGGCCCTATTAGTCTTCCTTTCTCTTCTTACATTCTCTTTCCCATCCTTTCCCCACCAGACCCAATGTGCCCGTCCTGCCAGGATAACATCAACAGCCACTTACTGAATATTTGAACGGGCCAGGCACTTTGCTTACACTGTCTCAAATCTCCAAAACCACCAGCTGCGCATACACCGTTTTGCAGACTAAGAAACAGAAAAGTGAAGTTGGTGTCCCTGGGGTGAGAAGAGAAGCAGAGATTTGAACTCGTGTCTCTTTGACTCTCAGACCTGTGCTCTCTCCACTGCTTTTGCTCCCAGGCAGACCCACTAGATGGGACAGCGTGCTGCAGAAAGAATGGACGTGCTATGACCATAACGACCTCGGGAAGCCCTGCAGTCTGCTGCAAGAAGGACCAAGAGCTCTAGGGGACATGCAGATGACAGCTACTCAGAAACATGGACACATGCTCTTTCATAGTAAAAAGGAGAGAGAAGAGAATCGGATGAGCTTTTCTGAATCATTATGGTCAGTGGAAAAAATACACAACCACCCCCCTTGTTATCTCTAGAAGGGGAGGGCCTAAGCTGAAAGCAAAGCTCCTGGCACACAGCAGGAGGGACTCAGTACATGGACAGTTTTTTGGATGGAGAACCGTGATCTATACAGACTTTGCTTTTTAGAGCATATCACGTTTGGTTGGGGGTTTGCAAAAGCAAGCTCTACTCAGAACAACGCTAGTGTTTCCCAGGCGCGTGCTTGTCATCTTTCTCTGCACTCTGGCTTCACAACCCTCAGTCTCCTGAGGTTGTCTGTCCATAGCTCCTCCTGGATGGCCCCCTCCGCTCTGGTTGGTCCCCTTTTGTTCCCACATGTGAAGCTTTTGTGTATAACCATCACCAGTAAAGATGCAAAGAACGCAGAAGGGGACTACACAGCTCAGGAGAGAAGCACAGGTCCGTGGGACTGCTCTCTGCGGAAGGTTTCTTGCCAGGATTTATTTATTTATTTAGAGACTGAGTCTCACTCTGTTGCCTTGGATAGAGTGCTATGGCATCATAGTTCACAGCAAACTCGAACTCTTGGGCTTGGGCGATCCCCTTGCCTCAGCCTCCTGAGTTATCTGGGACTACAGGCACCTAGAACCATGCCCGGCGAGTTTTTTCTATTTTTTTGTAGAGACAGGGTCTCTCTCTCCTGCTCAGGCTGGTCTCAAACTCCTGACTCCACCTGCCTTGGCCTCCCAGAGTGCCAGGATTATAGGTATGAGCCACCCTTGTTAGAATTTCTACTTGTCATCTCTCTCTTACCAAGTCTTTGCTTGGTGGATCTGGTCTTTTCTTAAGTTTTAGGTTTTTGGTGAACACACAGCCTGGCCCACTACATGTTGACTAAACCAGCCCTGTCTTTCATAAACTTAAGGACCATTGGTACCACTCTTTGAAGAGCCCTTTATTTATTTTTTAAATTTATTTTTTATTTCAAAATAACTCTGAGTCCTATAATTGGTAGTTCCACCAGCTGGCAGAAGCTTTTCTTTCCCTCTCTCCTCTCCTCCCTTCTTCCCTCCCTCCCTCCCTCTCTTCTCCCTCTCCTCCTCCCTTCCTCCCTCTCCTCCTCCCTTCCTCCCTCTCTTCCTCCCTCTCCTCCTCCCTTCCTCCCTCTCTTCTCCCTCTCCTCCTCCCTTCCTCCCTCTCTTCCTCCCTCTCCTCCTCCCTTCCTCCCTCTCTTCTCCCCTCTCTTCCTCCCTCTCCTCCTCCCTTCCTCCTTCTCTTCCTCCCTCTCCTCCTCCCTTCCTCCCTCTCTTCCTCCCTCTCTTCCTCCCTCTCTTCCTCCCTCTCTTCCTCCCTTCCTCCCTCCCTTCCTCCCTACCTTCTTTCCTTCCTTTTCTTCCTTCATTTCTTCCTTCCTCTCCTTTTTGTTTTCCTACAGACTTTAATATTTATGTTTACATATAAGTCTTCAAACATATTTGTCCAAATAACATGTAGCAGAAAATAAGGGCTTCCCCCCCCAACTGTGTTCAAGTATTTTAATACTATGTATCGAATAAAAATTATTTTTCAAGTGATTTTTAAATTTATTTTTACTTGTATAGTGTTCCTAATATTTTTTATACCTGTAAATCTCTCTATCTTTTATTAAAATAGACATACGATGACACTCCCAATTTTAGAGTGTACAATTCAGTGGTTTTCAGCATCTTGTACAACCATCACCACTGTCTCATTTCAGAACATTTCCTTACTCCAGGAAGAAATCTCACACCCATTAGCAGTCATACCCTCTTCCTTACTTCTCTTGGCCCCCTGAAACCACTAATCCACTTTCTGTCTTTATGGATTTGCCTCTTCTGGACATTTTATATAAATGGGATTATATAATCAAGTAAACTTTTGTGTCTAGTTTCAAAGGATTTTCTTTAATTCAAAAGTTTCACATGTCCTACTTTTTGGTCTTTGGTATAACTTGGAGTTTCAGGAGATCTGTGCTTTCCCCTCTGTGCACTGACTGGCCCTCCCCATCCCAAACCTCTCCACGTGGGAGGAGATGGAAAGTTCTAGACCAGCAACACAGAAGTCACACTTGTTTTCCCCTTGAAATGTTGACCTTGTCTAGACATTGTGTTGAGAGACGTCTTACACCATCACAGGGACAGTGTCTATCCAGATCGCCTAGGAGAGTGATTAATTTAAAAAGAAATCTTTTCAGGAATAGTAAATAAATCTTCAGTTACTTGGTAAGGACATGTCATTCCAATTCAGGGAAGAGTCATTTTCCTGCTGCTGAAATAGCAGCACAAAACATGTTCATCTAGGCTTGGTTTAACTTTTGTATCACAAAAGCCTTTTTTCCTCTTACTTTGCCATTTTTTAAATTGAAAACATCCCCCAAACTCCAAACTGTAAATATTCCTGTTTAAAATTCAGTGCAAAAAAAAAAAATGGTAAGAACATTAAGAAACAAAACCACAAATCTCTTGTTCTTAATCTCCTGAATTTCAAAGAGCTCCTGGGAATACGGAGTAAGCAGTTGTGTTTTCTGAACCCTTCATGGGGGGAACGCGCTAAGGTTCTTTGCTGTGTGTGTTTTTTTAAAGGACATTTTTCTTTGCACTGTGCCGGAACCTCTTTGGAAACTCAGTCTAAAAACCAATTTGCTTCTCCAAGTCCATTTTCTTATGGTTGATTCACAAATTGTAGCAACTGAGTCAAATAATGATAAAAGATAGGGGTTTCCTGCCTGTAGAAGGCAAAATGGTCCATGTTGCTCCAATTTCCAAGTCTGGCTGTACTCCCATTTCTGTAATGAAAAGGGAAAAAACCTCTATGGTGTCCAAGCTGTATCTACCCTCCCCCACCTCCCCTTCCCTCCCTCCCTCTCTCTCTCTCTCCCTCCCTCCCTCCCTCCCTTCCTCCCTTCCTCCCTTCCTTCCTTCCTTCCTTCTCTCTCTCTCTTTTTTTTCTGGTTCTAAAAAAATTCATTTCGCCCTTTATAGTTATTTTCCTCTCATCAGTCACAAAATCAGGTGCCCGTCACTTTTCTCAGCTTCTCTTGTTTCTTTCACCTGGTTAATATTTGAGTCCCCTGTTTTGAGTCCTGTGTTTCTTGGCATCTTTCCCTTGGTGGCGTTACGGAGGGGAGTCGGGGTCTGCACCAGAACCTCTCACACCAGGACTCGGTCGGCACGGAGCAGGGTTCTCAACTGTTGCTTGCATCCCAATCGCTCTGGGGTCTTGTTAAATGCCGATTTGGTTCAGTAGGTCTGGGTGATGCAAAGGCCGTTGCTCTGTAGGCGATACTTTGAATACTAAGGAAAGAAATTGAGCTTTTTCTAGATTTTGATTCAGAAGCGGTGATATGCTTGATCTCTGGGAGGATTAGGGAAGTGAAGAGCAAGCCCAGGGTGAGAGGCATCCTGGTGATGGGGAGGAGGCGCACCTGCACTCAGCATCCCTGGTCCTCCTCCTCCTCAGTCCTTCCAGGATGTGGCCAGTGGTGGTGGCTAAAGAGTCTACACCGAGGCACTTTTCTTATTACAGGGTGTCCAATATTCTTTTTTTTTTCTTTAAAATGGGACGTGAATTTGTGTGTTATCTTGCACAGGAACCACGCGAATCTTCTCTGTATTATTCTGATTTTAGTACATGTGCTGCTGAAGCCAGCACCAAGCCCAATACTCTGATCTTCCCAGGGAGTCTGCGAGCCACCTAATATCCTTTAGTGTGTTGCTTTTTTGGTTTAAGTTAGCCAGAGTGGGATTTGGTATTTATTATACATCCAAGAATCTGGCCCATTCTTGCATTCTAATTAGATGTCGGTTACCTGGAGAGCTAGGTGATGAGGCAAACTAAGGCTTCATCAACTCAGAAAAAAGAGTCCTGGATTGATTAGCAATGCCTGCACAGGCACAGGACAAGGGGATATGAGTGTGCACACTGTGCTTTTGTCCTCTTCATATAATTAGTTCCTTGTTGCTGATGTAATAAATTACCACAAACTCGGCCTCTTAAGACAACATTGATTTCTTCTCTCACAGTTTTAGAGAGCAGATCCAAAATAGTTTGGCAAGGCTGCATTCTTTCTGGAGGCTACAGGGGAGAGTCTGTTTCCTGCATTTCCGGCAGGGAGAGGTTGCTTGCATTTTTTGGTTCAAAGCCCCTCCCTTCAATTTCAAAGCCAGCAATGTAGCAATGACTTCAAATCTCTCTCTGACTCTCCAACCTCTGCTGCTGTCATCACATCTCTAACTCTGACCCTCCTGCCTTGTGGTTTCATTATATCCAGCAGAACATTCTCCATATCCCGAGGCCCTTAAACTGATCACAATTGCAGAGTCCCTTTTGCCGTGTAAGGTAACGTGTTAATAGGTTCTGGGGATCAGGATGCAGATACCTATGGGGGGAGCGTGATTCTGTCTATCACGTGTCCATGAAATAATAGTTCAGAGCCTCCAGGGAGTATTCTTAGCACTCCCATAAGTGCTCAGTTCTTTGGTGACAGACTCATTTTAACGAAAGA
Source organism: Galagoides demidoff (assembly GCA_963574575.1). Lineage (NCBI taxonomy): Eukaryota > Metazoa > Chordata > Mammalia > Primates > Galagidae > Galagoides > Galagoides demidoff. Next base: position 13,015 of record CAUYQV010122913.1, on the reverse strand, counting down.
TGAATGCATTTATTTAAAATGATACCTTAGAGACCAGAATACAAGAGCATTTTGTAGAGAGCATCTCCTTATTTTGGTATTCCCCAAAGTACAAATTATTATACAATATGTAAGGAATTAGACAACAAGAAGTAAAAAATTGAGGGAGATACCTAATTCTGTCAAGGCCTAAGAAAATATTTATCTCCATGAAACAAACGTCCCTCTAGAAACTGGGGAATTCGTTTCCTTTAGATAGAGCAGGGGTTGGCAAACAATAGCTCACCACCTGTTTTTATAAATAAAGTTTTATTGGGACACAGAAAGTACATAAACCCACTTGTGTATGTACTGTCATGATTGCCTCTGCCTGGTGACATGTGTGGACTGCAAAGACTAAAATATTTACTATTTGGCCCCTTATAGAAAGTATTTGCAAACCTCATGGGATAGAGATTTATTAGACCAATGGTTCTCAGATTTTAGTGTGAGAATCACCTGAAAGGTTTATTAAAACATAAATGTCACGTTTCAGTGGGTCTGAAATGGGATCCAAGAATTTGCTTATCAAGTTCTCAGATGGTGCCAGTGCAGTTGTCTGAAGAATACACTTTGGGAAATGTTCACTAGACTGTAAACTCCAAGAGGGTAGAGATCCACCTAATTGGCTTGCTGATGTCCAAAGTGCCTAACACAGCGGTCACAGTGCTGAATGCACAGAGTGGTAGCTAAATGGCAGTGGGACCTGTGTTTTTCTGTTAGGGTTAGATAAATACTGATACGCTAAACACAGTTTTCTATGCGTGTGTTAGGTAAAATCATGCCCCTCCCACCAAAGATGTCTGTGTCCCAATCCCAGGAATCTGGAATTTATGTTGCAAAAGAAACCATGCTGATGTGATTAAGATTATGGACCTAGAGATGGGGGGATGTCCTGGACCACGCAGGCAGCCGATCTGATCATGTGACAACCTTTCCCTGCTGCAGAGAAACAGGCAGATTGAAGAGAAGGCGAAAATGGAGACAGGAGAAAGACCACCAGCAGCTGCAGGTGTGAAGACAAGGAGGCCGTGAGCTGAGTAATTCCAGTGTCTTCTAATACTGGACAATGCCCACCAGCCAACAGCCAGGGGGAACCCGAGAGCTGAGCTCTAGAACTTCATGGAGCTGAATTCTGTCAACTCCCTGAGTGGGCCTGGGGTCTGATTCTGCTCCAGAGGGAGGCAGGTGCCAACACCTTAATTTTAGCTCCGGAAGACCCGTGTTGAACTTCTGATCTGTAGAACCACGAGACAATAAATTGGTGCTATTTTAAGCCAGTGATTGGGAATTTGTTGCCACAGCAACAGAAAATTAACATAACATGTTTTACCTTCTTTTTGCTATTTTTGCTGATTTTGCAGTGACCTGGAGGACCGTATGTTATTTTTCCCATCCTGGGTCGGGGAGAGACATCACTGACGGATGTGATATTCTCAATGACATTGCCGTATTTGTAACTCCTAGCGTTCACCACTTTCTGTAAGAAACTCCATGCATTATTTGTTTAGTGTCTATTTTCACTTGAAACTAAACTTTACGAGAGCAGTGGTCCTGCCTACCCCATCACTGCTGCTTCTACAGCAGTCTGCAAACATAAGAGGTGTAGGAGGAATCTCACAACATAATGAAACGTCCGTGCAGATGGCCTCAAAACTCCAACATGGCCCTCCAGTTAGCCGTGTCGGATGAACACTTGAGAAGAAATCTACGTGCCATCCTTATGCTAATATCAACGTCACCAATAAAAGCCAGCACGGCCCACTGTGTGTCAGGCACCACGGTAAACACTTTGCAGAAAGCAATTCATTTCATTCTCATGACAACCCTCTTTGGTAGGTACCAATGCCACCTCCAATTCATAGACAAGGAAGATGAGACACAGCTTAAGCGACTTTCCCAAGGCCATGAACTTTGATGTGAGACCTGGGCTTGGAATGTGTCCAGCCCATACTTCTAAGCACTGTTTTTTTTTTTTTTTTTTTTGGGCCAGGGCTGGGTTTGAACCCTCCACCTCCAGTATATGGGGCTGGTGCCCGACTCCTTTGGGCCACAGGTGCGCCCTCTAAGCACTGTTTTGCACACATTCTAACGAGCTGGGAGGTGGGAGAGGGGAACCAGGTACCTGGTGTGTAGAATCTGGCCACCCTCTTAAGTCCCTGCCTCATCCCGGCCTGTTTCACCATGGCACAGTGGCCAGATCATTTAATGAATTGCATTTGATAGAAAAGGAGGCTGAGGAGGATCACTGAGTTCCTACCTGGAAGAGCCAGATGCGAAACCCAGGTGCTCCTTTGTCCAGAAGCCTCCGCTGTGCTCCACAAGCGCCTCCTGTGGGTGTTGACACCTTTTTCTCTCCAGTGCTTGATTTACGAGCCCCTCTCACCCCTTCCTCGAAAGCAGCTGGCTCTAGTTTCTACTCGTGAGCCTGCTGCTGAGTTAGGATTGCTCTTCCCTGACCGAATTTGGTTTCCCTGCTTAAGAGAAATCAAATCACTGTTGAAAGAACCTACAGAGAGAGGGAACTTCTGTTCTTGGCGACCAGGGCAGCTCGTATACAAAGAGCATATCTCGTCCCTTTACTGATGTGAGTAGTATGGGCTGGGAAACTCCCTTCTCGTCCCCCTGTGGGGAGGCAATGCTTGCGGCCAGCACCTGCCGTCTGAACCTCCTCTCACTTGTCTCAGGTAGGGGCTGAGGTGGATGAGAGATGCTCAGTCTGGGGACGCCTTGTCCTTGATGCTGCCTGCAAGGGTAGGTGCCAGCTCCGGTTCCCGAATCTCTGACAAGCAACTCCACGTGGGGTGAGGGTCTTCCTCAGTGCCAGGTCAGAGTCTCTCTCTCTTTCTTTCTTTCTTTTTTTTTTTTTTAAAAAGTAAATATTCCAGGTTAATGTGAGGGTAAAAACGACCAGGTCAAAATACATTTGATTTTGTTAGGTAGAGTCCCGCTTGTGGTTACGTCCTACACACAAAAGGTGTGCTAGACACCCCCACCTGTGCCCATTCTGTGAGAGTGCCCCCCCAGTCCCTCCCCTAACTTGAATTGAAATGGGCTTTTCTCCTATGTGGGCGCACATCCCATCATCTACTGGCTTCGTCCGTCCAGAGTCCCTTCAGAACCTGCTAGTCCTGTGAGATGTCAGGGTTAGGGGTGGGTATCAGTGGATGGTGGGGGGCAGGGGGGACTCCACCTGAGAGCTGGATGGAGGATGGAAAAGGCTCTGCAGGTCTCAGATACTGGTCCAGAAGCTGATGGGATTCGGCTCCCTGGAAGCCACCGGCCAGACTGGGAAATCCTTTTTGAAAAGTGCTTCCCCACCACTTTAAGAAAATTCTTGTTGGAAATGGTGTCTATCCTTGAGTGAATTCCCCTTGAGGGAGGGCATAATTTTCCTTCATCAGCGTTTCCCTATTTTGCAGGGCTGGAGGAGAAAGCTCTCTTCAGTCTGTTGTCTGTCCCCTTCTTTTCTCCAGGATTGGGGTTTCCCATGTGGAGCCTGCGGCAGGCTGAGCTCTCCAGGACGGAGCCTGGCAGGCAGAAGTTGGCTGTTAGGAGGGGGCACTTATGCCTGTTTGTGGGAGGGAGGGATGCAGTGTGTGCAGGGGTGAGGAGGAGATGAGCTGGCTTATAACCTCATTACCGCCCTCAGTCCTAGGCAGCTCTGATGGCAGGAAGTCCCTGCCGATCGCACTTTCCGGGAGCCAGGGGGTCTGGGCTACACCCCAGCGTGAAGCAGTCATTCGGTGTGGAATCCTCTCTCCTCATGTGTAGCCTCAGGGGCGCCATCTCCCTTCAGCAGAAGGTGAGCAGGCCTCAGAGAGGACTCACTCGCTGCCGATAGATGCCAGCACTCCCAATAACGCCTCTGTTACGGGTGGCGGAGTCTGGGCAACACACCACAGTGCCCACTACGGCCCTCGTCTGTGGCATCTAAAGCATTGCACACTTTGACCCGCTTGCTGTGGATGGGCTCCCTCTTGGAGCAGTCGAGTTCCAAAACCATGGAGGAAGGGAGACTCTGAGGCAGTCACCGTTACCTTCCGAACCTCAGTATGGTGCTCACACCAGGGGAGGCCCCGGGAATGGAAACCAACCCAAGGGACGGCACATCCATCTCACGAGCTCTCAGGTTACGCCCATGAGGGTTGTATGGGGTAGATTGTCCCTCACTACTTAGATGATGTCCGGCTCTCTGAACAACACGGCAGAGCACGCAGGTGCCTTTGCACCTGTTAAATGGAGGTCCCCTTCTATAAACTCATCTTCTTGAGTAGGGATCAAATTGTGTAGCAATCATCTCCTACACAATTCCAATGCTTTCTTTAAAGCTTTTAAAGCTTTCTTTCTCTGTCATGATAGGATAATGATCCCTGCATGCTCTGCTCTCAAGGAGCCAAGAATTAGCATATGTGTGTGTGTGGGGTGGACATGTAATAAATATAACAGAGCGGGGCAAATGCTCTATACGCGTAACATGCAGGTTTGAGGAATTCAGTTTGAAAATTCAACATAAGGTTTTTTTAAATGAGGGGCACAGCCATGGAAGTTTGCTCTTATTGGCTGAGAGAGAAATATCACAACCTTTCGTGTCCTTCAGAGTCTTGCAAAGTTGACCATGAAAGGTTTTTTCATTCTGCTAAATTTGTAATTAAGAGGAACACTGGCTGACAAAAATAGATACTGACATTATATGAAATGGAATGGGCGGAGGAGAATGAAGCGCTCCAAGGACGGTTGGCCTGACTATTTTGCCATCAGAACCTTTCTCCTTGAAGCAGAAGGAGAAAATAGCTCTCTGCATAGGATCTGAACCTCCTTTGCAAGCCGTGGCTTTTTTTGTTTGTTTGTTTTTTAAAGTCAAGGCTTTTGTGGAAAATATTCCTTTAGAAGAAAAAAAAGTTGGGCTTTTGGTTGGTGTTAATACTCTAGGTTTTGTATGGAATGTGCCCGTAGTTTTTTGAGAAAGTGCCCTGTGGCAAGTTCTCGGTGGGAGCCTGAACAAAGTCTGGACTCAATAGCGGGATTGATGCGTTTGGGGGAACAGGTGGGGAAACAGAACAACACGTGATGATGGAGGGCGCGTCTTGCCTGTTGTCTGCTCCTTCAGAGGACACCGGGTGCTGGATCTACGGAAAAAATCACCCCCACTCCTTAGCTTTCTCCCATGGGTCCTCAGTGGTGTGTTTTGCTAGGTAAGGTGCCAGAAGTTGAGTTGCTGTCCATGGGTTAGAAACTTTGAATACAGTAAAAATGTTTGTTTTTGAAGTTTCCTGACCTTCCCGGGAATTGGACTGCTTTTAATAGCATCAGTCTGTTTGGTATCAGTTGAAGCAAACATCCAGCATCTTCTATAACTAAAGGGACTGATCTAGGAGCATAATTTTCCTATTTCAGAGAAGATGAGTTTATCGAAGGGGATCACCTCAGAGTAGAAACAGAAAAGAGAGATTGCAGCTGCTACCAAGTGTGATGAAACAAACGCCAGCCATTCAATCATGTTCTTGAAGGGAAAAAATTCATTTCCAGGCGGTTTTACAGAAGTCAAAATCTAGAGATCTTTCAGCTCTATATCACAAGGCCAACTACCAACACTGGGCAAACCACAGTATAATCTGACGGGAAGCCTGCCTCTGTTTGCTTCTTTGGGGTCACACGCATTCATTCTTTGGTTGGGCACGCGCTAATTCATTGGGTCACTCATTTATTTGGTCTCTGCTATGAACTGCATTGTGTTCCCCTGCCTCCAAATTCATGTTTAAGTCCTAATGCCTTAGTCCGTTTTGCACTGCTATACGGGAATATTTGAGACAGTGACTTACAAGGAGAATAGGTGGATCCAGCTCACAGTTCTGCAGACCGTATGAGAAACATGGGTGCCAGCATTGGCTTCTGCCGGCAGGGAACTTCCAATCAAGGCAGAAGGTAATGAGGAGCAGGTGTGTCACACGGTATGCAAAGTAGTGAGAGAGAGAGAGGGAAAGAGAAGGGCCAGGCTTTTGTAAACAACCAGCTCTCTCAGGAACTATGAACTCACTCATTACCTCCACGAGAGCACTAAGCCATTCTTGAGGGATCTGCTACAAACACCTCCCACCAGGCCTCACCGTCCACACTAGGGATCAGATTTAAGATTTGGAGGAGCCAAATATCCAAGCTATGTCACCTAACCCCTAACGTGACTGTAGCTGGAGATAGCATCTTTAGGAGGCAAGTAGGAGTCAATGAAGCCATAAGGGTGGGGCCCTAGTGCCACAGGACCGTAGCCTCTAAAGAAGAGGAATAGAGAGCTGTCTTTTTCCTTCCTCTCTACCATGGAGGACGTGGCCAGCAGGTGGCCATCTATAACCCAGGAAGAGGGCGCCCAGCAGAACCCAGCCATACGGGCACCTTGACCTCACGCTTGCAGCCTCTACTCTTCTGAGAAAAAAATATTTCTGTTACTGAAGCCAGGCAGGCTACGTATTTTGTTATGGCAGACTGAGCTGACTAATACGGCCTCTCAGTCATTCAACTGGGATTTACTAAGTGCATTAGGCAGCGTGTGGGACTCTGGAGCTGAAATGCCAGATGTGGTCCTTGGGACATTCCCTGTTGCTTCCCTACTGATAACTATCCCCTTGTTCCTGGCAGCAGAACCCAGACTCTGTATGGGTGGCAAGGTGCCCACCTCAGATCGTGGTTGGTCTGAGCCTGTCACAGTAACCCTCCTCCTTTTGTTCATTAGCGGTCTCAGTGTGGGTGTGGGATCCTAGTCTATGAGTCCGAAGGGGAAGTTTTCTGGGGCTATGGCTAATTATTTTCTTTCTTGAAAAGAAAAAAAAAACACACAAGAAAAACAGTTTGCGCTTCCCTACTTTCTTTCACTTTAATGCTTTTGGTACAATAATACATGTTGATACAGTGGCTGGAGCTCGGGAAGCCATGTTGCAACCATGAGGGGAAAAGCAGAGATATTGAGAGAGAGGGAAGAGCTTTTGTGCTGCTGTTAGGAGGTTATTCTGTTATTTGTAGCCAAATTATTCATAGAGTCCCTGCCCTATGAAGTTTATAGTCTGATAAGGAATAGGCTTTTAGGCACTGACTGTGTTTTAGGAGAAGGATATACAAAATGGTATCATAGAACCAAGAGGTTCTTTTTCTCCATTATCCTCTTTGAGGAGTGCTATTCCAGGAGAATGACATTCTTATCCATAATGTCACTTCCTTAAGATGACTAAGATTCTCCTTTTAAAGAAAGATAGGTCACATTCTACTTTGGGGGAAAAGAGGGGCAGAAATGCTGTGAAATGCTGTGGGGGCGGAGAAGGGCCCCCGCCAGGTTCTGGTCCTGGCCCCACGTTGTCCCACATGCAGAACGTCAACCAAATTCCCAAACTACTAAATGACCTCAGGAGGGAGGCTCTCTAAGAGAAAAATGTCACTTACTTGGGAACTGGGCATTGCCATGGGAAACTCTGCGTGACTTCAGGGAGGTAAAGTGAGGCGAAGGTTTTCGTAGGGGAAACGAGGAGGATTGCATAATTGTTTAGAGACGTTATCCTTGGCTACAAGAGTGGCACCAGGCCACGCTTCACGGGCAGTTGGTGGGCAGGCATCCTTGCAGAAGTGATTTTTCTGTGTGTGGAAAGTAGTTGTGATTTTGCCCAGGATTTTATGATAGTTCTTGTTCGCCGTCATTAACATAGGAGACCCTCTCTTGAAGGCCTCCTCTGGCTCTATTTTTCAGCTTTTCTCTTTTTTAACTCAAATGGCACCTTTATGATTTTGACAACTTACCCAAACCCCACTGTCATCTGTAAAATAGGGATAATGGTATGACTTGGCTAAAGTACCTGGAACACAGTAACCTCTCAAAAAATGTGGTCGTCGTTATCTTCCAGGCTTCCCTGTGAACGCCTGTCACTTGCGGGGATGAAGCGTCTCATCTTCGGTCCTCCTATAAGTAAGGCAGGGGCACTGACAGCTTCATAACGTTGGGAACCCCCTTTCAAAAAGAACGTATGCTTTACTCCTCTTGCCCTTACGGGGCCTTGGTAAAATTTGAAGAATTTTCTTATATTGCTTCGATTTGTCCCTACTTACTACATCTTTGTTGATGATGCTGCCATTATCAATGGGTATTTTTTTCCCCACGTATTTTCTGTACTAGGTCAGTTCCACCTCAGGCTGTCCAAGGACTCTGAAGATGCAGCCAAGATGTTAAAAATTGGAGTCCTGAAATGACCTACATCACAGACTCTTAGCTAGTAGGAGCAATTTGCTATACTCAGCTTCCAATGTCTCCTTCCCACACCTGAACTCTGAATGTTGGCCCTGACTCTAGCAGCAGTGTGCCTCACTTGGGACGGCAGACAGGGAGGCAGAGAGCGCCAAGAGTAGGGTGTGAAGCCACGCTCCACTTTAGAGCGTCAGATACTTTATCCTTATAATGGGGGCAATATCCTTCTCTCTTAGGTTGCTGTGAGATAATAATATCAAGCCCTGAACACACTTTTTGGTCTGCAGTTGATACTAAACCATCAACTGAAAGTGGAGGTTCTGGGCCCTGGTCATATGGGCTCAAATTCCTACAACCAGATGTTTCCTAGCTGTGTGTCCTTGGGCAGATAACTTGGCCTTGCTGAGGCTCAGTTATTTTGTCTGTGAAACAAGGGTAACAATAATACAGGCTTTTGGGGGGCAGCTATGGAAATGAGATGTGATAATCTTCATATAGGGTTTATAGAGGCTCAGTCTATGCTGAGTGCCAGGTATGTAAACTCAGTGAGGGTAAAAAGCTCCCCAGCCTTGGCCACTGTGCAAGTTCCAGGGCCACTGAATGAATGAATGAACAAGGGAGTGAAAATATTGAACTGAAAGAATTCAATGGTATCTGAATAAAATCCAAATTCATAATTATCAACTGTGAATCTCTGTTTAAAAATTATAAGAAGGTCAAGTCCTGTGGTTTTTAATTGGAGTCTACTGTGTCCCAGGAGACACATGGCAATGTCTGGAGACATTTTTGGATGTCATTGTGGCATGCTACTGGTATCTATTGGGTAGAAACCAGTGATGTTGCTAAATATCCTGAAATATACTGGACAGTCTCTTGTTTCCTGCCTGCCCATCTGCCAAATAAAGTCATCCGTCCCCTATGTCCATAGCACTGAGGCTGAAAAGCCCTATTCTAGCCACCAAGTTATTTTTGGTCTCTCATGGCTTAGTAAATGGTCACATTATCTGGTATTGGGTGAGGTAATCTGACCCAGAAAGGCCCATTCTTGGTGATGGCTAGTAATTTTTCAAACTATAAAAACAGGTAGGTGGGTTTGGTGCCTGTGGCTCAAGGGGCTAAGGCGCCAGCCACATACACCTGAGTGGGTGGGTTTGAATCCAACCTGGGCCGGCCAAACAACAATGATAGCTGCAACCAAAAAATAACCAGGCGGTGTGGCAGGCGCCTGTAGCCCCAGCTATTTGGGAGGCAGAGGCAGGAGAACTGCTTGAGCTCAGGAGGTGGAGATTGCTGTGAGCTGTGATGCCACAGCACTCTACCAAGGGTGACACCTTGAGGCTCTGTCTCAAAAAAAAAAAAAAACCCAAAACAAACAAAAACCTCCATGCAGGCGGTATGTACAGGTCCCCAAAGATGCCGTGTCTCTTCTTCCACTTGCTAATTTTGAGATGCTCTGGTGGTAATTTCCTGGCTTACCTTTGCCTTGGATCAAATACTCCTTTGGGCATGGGATTTGCAGTAAGTAAAACCCAAGGAGATTGAAACTTTTCCTTCGAGAAGCCCGTGAGATGAATGATTCATACTTCTGATGAACCGTCAACCCCTGCCATGATTTTTCAGTCTGCATTTGCTGGCTTTGCTATTTCCCCTTATCCATTGCTTCCCCTACTCCTTTGTTTCTGTGTTTCCATGGATTGCTAAATTGTTGAAGAGCAGCAGGAGAGGTGAAGCCAGAGGACCCTTCTGGCTGTGAGGTAACACCAAGAGGATGCACTGGTTGAGGTAGCTGCTGAGTGACACTGTCAGCGATCACTCCTTACACGCAGGGACTGGAGAAGAACAGAGTGTGAGAAGTAGTCTTTCAATTTTAAACGCTGTTCAGAATGAGAGGAATAACATAATGAGCATGTTCTAATTCATTAAGTACTTTTTCACCATTAATCTAAGTTCAAACCTACTCAGAATGGCAGTGACTGCTAGTCTGCCTTCCCCAATAATTCATCTTGCTTATTCCATCATAATAGCAAAATCACACCCAGCCAACCTTTTTCTCAGCCTCCTTTGCAGCTAGATGTGTCTGTGTGGCTAAATTCTGACTAAAAGGCTGGAAGGGGAAATTTTGTGTGACAGTTTCCAGCTAATAGTCCCTAAAGGAGAACTGGTGAATGCCTTTACCTCTGCACTGTGTTCTTTCTTTCATTTTGCTGCCTGAAGATGGATGTGATAGCTGGAGCTCCAGCCAATATTTTGGACCATGAGGTCTAGGGCTACAGTCAAAGAGTAACAACTTGGAAGGAACTGGGGTTCCTGTGGTGGGACAGAACCACCTCAGAAACCCTGTCCTAGCTGTCTTTGGATTTTAAGCTGAGAGTGAGGATTATTCTATTTTTTAAAAGCCACTGATATACTTTTTTATTTTTTTCATCATTATCCTTTGCAAAGTGTCATCCTAATAGATGTCTACACCAAAGGAAGGCAGCCACAGAGCCCATCTTGGTTCCTGTACTTGAGAGCATATTTGCTTTTTTTTCCTTTCCCATAAACTCTTCTAACGTTAGGAAGTGGACTTTGGAGAGGTTTGGGAATGTAGCACAAGGAAAATTTTTTCAAAATGACAGAGATGAGGAGACTTTTAACTTTACACATAGTAGACCCTCAAAAAATGTGTTAATTCAATGAATGATGTAGGGTGAGGAAGAAAAACATGTATTGAGCATCTGCCATGAGCCAGGAACTCTGCTAGGCTCAGGTCAGGATGGTTTTGAACAGAAAAAGAAATTCTAGGTCAATGGCTTTGAGAATATGCAGTTAAATGGGAAGAAGAGCTTGTAAACAAAGAATCACAACTTGGTGTGACGGGCATGGCCGAATGTTCTGAAATCTTAACTAGGTCCTCTTCTTCCTACTTCTTCTGATACTGGAGCTGATATGGAGTCACTGCCACAGATGTTCCTAATATCTTTTCCCCCCTTTCTCTGTAACAGGGAGCTTTGGAGTTGGGCCCTTGGCTTCCCAGCTAGAGATGTTTTCTAGCCAACTTGGCAGCTGCAGGAAGTCATGTGACTCCATTCTACCAATGGCAGGAGGATGGAGGGGAGGACCTAGTTTGCTGATTGGCTCCTTGAGAGAAATGCCCTCCCCTTCTGCTTTTGGAACCGGAAGTGCAAGGCAGGGACTGTAGGAACCCTGTTGGGCAGGAAGTTGGAAAGCTGTGTGCTGAGGTTGGCAAAGGGACAAACAGGAAAACCATCCAGGCGTGGTTCTGACCGTGGTGGAGCTGCCCTACCAACCCCGAGCTGCCTATCTGCACTTTAGGAGGAAAAAAGGAAATCTGACTTGCAGGAGCCACGGTTATTTGGGGGTCTCCACTTTTGGCAGCCAAATCTGTATCCAGCTGAATATGCCCATCTGGCTCCCTGGGAGAGAAATGGTAGATACCAAGGATTGTTTGATGACTGCGAGCCCAGAGACGTGCTTGATCCCCCTGCCAGGGCACAGTGGGTGATGGGGCCTAGAATATATAGGGGTGAGAACGTGGCAGTCTCGTTCATCTTGGCTGATGTGCTCACAGAGCTTTCTGTGGCCTCAGCAGGGTTAAGGCTTATCAGGACAATCATGTGACACCCAAAATCATGGTCCAGTGACAGACCCTCCACAGCCCAGAGGGCATAGGGGCAGCAGAGCATCTCCTGGGAACCCACATTTGTGTTCGGAGTAAGGGTCAAGACAGCACATGCTGACAATGACGCGGGATGGGGATGCGGGGACAAGGGTCCCTGCCTGGGTGCTAGGGGATGCTTGATGCCATGGAAGCATCCAGAACACAGATATCACCTGGAGAAAGGCAGCCAGCTAGTAGAGATTCAGCTTCCACCACTGGCTAGAATGACGTCTAGAAATAGCACATTTGAGTTATGCACCAAATTGTTACTCTTTAATAGTCTATATTTGCAGACTGAAATTCATACCTGCTCTATGTTCAAGAATGTCTGATGAAAAGAGTTCTCATAGAGGGAATAGCAATTGTTTCTGTCAGGTGGGGTTGGGATGAGTGAAATTCTCATTTATTTTTGTTGTTACTCAAAGTATTTGTTCCGAATGGTGTGATAATATAATTACGAGGAGACTCTGGGAGCAGATTCGGTTGGTCCAACTTTCATCTCAGCCGTTTATTAGCTCCACAGTGCTGGGCCAGCTATTTACCCTCGTGGGGGTTTGGTTTTGTAATCTGTGACAAGAAGGTTATAACAGCAGCAGTGACAGTGATATTATGAGGTTAAATTAAACGGTGTGTGCTAGGATTTATCATGGGGCTTACACATAGTGCTTGGTCGGTATTAGTCACTGTTATTATTATCCGATACTAAAAAAGGTCACTTCTCTCCTTTCGTGTACTGCGTTAGCAATATTTAATATTTTATTTAGATATTTACATTTTACTTAGGTGTTTATACCATGCCTCTTTTCGCAAAAGGATTGAAAGTTGTGCCAGTGTATGTTTGTCTTAGTCTGCTGGGACTGTCATAACGAAATACTATGGGTTGGGTGGCTCAGACAATGGAAATTTATCTTATAGTTGAGAAGGTTGGACATCCAAGATCCAATGCTGTCAGAGTTGGTTTCTCCTGAGGCCTGTCTCGTTAGCTCGCCGACAGCCGCCTTCTCACTGTGTCCTTACGTGGTCTTCCCTCTGTGACTCCTCCTCAGCATCTCCGTGTGTCCAAATTTCTGAAGTCAGATGCGGGCCCACCTCGATGACCTCATTTTAACTTAATC
>CAUYQV010122912.1:0-15649 GCA_963574575.1 Galagoides demidoff | reverse complement strand
ATCTCTTCCCCAGCCAAATACAAATCTCCACAATGGGTATTTGCTTTGTTTGTTTACTGGGCAGGAAAACAGCCCAGTTAATGTATCTTTCCAGTCCCTGCCATCACATCTTTTGTGGCCATTATTTCTCAGAGTATTTACAGACCCAAGAGGGATGTTAGTAAGTTATATTCCTAATATGCTAGAGCTCTAGGAAAAGTAGGAACCTTGCTCAGATAAGAAATTTAGCAGCAGTTGGTTTAAAGTTAAACTAGCTGACTTTTCTTTGTTCTTCCTCACGCAGCTTACTTTTTAATTTTTCCCTTTTTCTGGGGGTGTTTTCCCTTGCTAAGAATGGGGTCTTTAGTCCCCATTCTGCCAGCAAGCAGCAACAAAAATAAATAAATGGGATCTAATGAATTTAAAAAGTTTTTGCACAACCTAGGACATGGTCAACAAAGCAAATAGGTGACCTCTAGAATGAAAAAAGATATTTACATTCTACATATCTGACAAAGGGCTGATAACCAGAATCTACAAAGAACTCAAGAAAATCAACGAGAAAAGATCAAACTACACTATGAAAAATTGGGCAAGAGACATGAATGGAAACTTTTCTTGCAAAGATAGTCTAATGGCCAACTAACCCATTAAAAAATGTTCCTTCTCTCTATTCGTCAGAGAACTGCAAATGAAAACCACATTGAGATACCACCTAACCAGAGTGAGAATGGCTCATCATAAAGCTCTACAGCAACAGACGCTGGTGTGGATACAGAGAGAAAGAACTACTGATCCACTGTTGGAGGGACTACAAACTTCTATGAATAGTAATATGGAGATTCCAGAAGGAAGTACAATGAAACTTACTATTTGATCCTGAAATTCTTCTACTAGAGATTTACCTAAAGAAAAATAAGACATTTTATCAAAAAGACATTTGCACTGAAATGTTCATAGCAGCACAATTCACAATCACCAAGACATAGAATCAACCCAAGTGCCCATCAATATATGAAGGAATTAATAAAATATGGCCTACCATAAAATACTCCTCAGCTACAAAAAGGTGGTCACTTAGTATCTTTTGTAACAACCTGAATGGAATTGGGGACAATTCTCCAAAGTGAAATATCTCAACAGTGGAAAAATAAATGCCACACATACTCGATACTAAATTGGAATGAGTTGGTCAACACCTGTAAGTTGATATGGAAGCAAAATGCAATGAACTTTGAGTAGGAAGGGAGCAGAAGAAGGTGATCAGTAAATTACCACTCAGCAGATATACTGCATGGGTATTTGCATACTTCTGGGATAAGGACACATCTATAACTGAGTTTTATCTCCACAAAAGCAAACTATGTAACAAAATTATATGTATCCCCATAATGATCTGAAATTTAATAAAAGAAAGATTAATATGAAGCTGCTGTAGTCAAAACAATTTTAAATACAGATATGTTTCACTGGAACAGAATACATCCACAAAGACGTCCAAACATTCATGGTCTTCAAAACAGTTACTTAGCTAATTCAGTGGGAAAAATTTTTTTTATAAACTAGTAATTCCAGAACAACTTGATGCATGCTGAAATATATATTAAAAAGAAAATAACCTGATGACTTATTTCATACCCTAGACAAAAAAGTCAACTTAAAATGGGTCATTGATCTAGACACTAAAGCAAAACTAGAAAACTTCCTGAGGAAGAATGACATAAAAAGAGAAGCATGGGAGATAAATAGTGGTGATCTTGGGTTGATTAAATGTTTCTCAGATGGGCCATAAAAACCCCATCAGTCATAAAAGAAAGACAAAATATGGTTTGGTATTGTATAATAACTAAATACTTTCACTCAAATATTAAAAGTAAAGCCATAGTCTGGGGAAAATTTTTTATTTCTATTTGTATCTATCTATCTATCCATCCATCCAGTCATTTTTAATATAAAATATCTGATTTTCTTAAGTACTAAGTTTGACAGTTGCTACTTCCGATATTTCTGATATTTCACTTTGACATCTCATGTTTATTTTTAATATGAAGTGACATTCATTCTCATTCTTTCAAATACATATTTTAGATTGTGATCCTCTTTCAAAATTTTTAAAGCAATTTTTGAAAACCATAGGTAAGTAAAAAATTACCATGTTATTTTGAATATCAGTTACATTGTGGAACCAATGCAGAAAAGGCAACAGGTAATATCAACAAAGTGTTTGGGAAGAGTGTGGCTAATGAACTCAAAGTATGTGGTTGGTTTGAGAAATTTCACTGTGGTGATTTTAATCTTGAAAATTAACCACATGGGTGACCTGAGACCAAGGTAGATAATGGTGAGCTGAAAGCTGTAATGAGAGTGAATCCATCTCTTCCTACAATATTGGACCATTTGAAACAAATCAGCTGGATAGATGGATTCCTCATAAATTAAACAAATGTCAGAAGATAAATCATCTCAAAATTTTCATGCAGTGTGTGTTATTATTTTATTATCAAGTTGTCTTGTTATTTTTTCACTCCTTTATTTATTGCAATAGGACTATACAAATTTTTCTTAATTATTTAAAATAACATTTTTGTTAGCACTGATGCATTTTTTCATAAATTTATTCTAGAAGAAAATCAAGAATACAATTTTAATTTCTCTTTACAAGCATAGATTCAAAGGAGCAGGCTCTGATGTAGGCAACTGTCAAAAGAAGTTCTAGCTTTATGGTTCTCTAATGTACTTCTTAGAGTCTTGGTTTCTTTATCTGTAACATTTAAGAGTTACACTGGGAAGTTTTTAATGTCTAATATTTTGTATTTCTATTTGGCCATATTATCTTGTCTGATTTTATAAGTTTGACAGTTGATATCTCTAACATTTCACTTTAATACCTTTTTTAAATGCAAAACTTCCTCCTCCTCCTCCTTCTTCTTCTTCATCTTTTTTGAGACAGAATCTCACTTTTTCATCCTCAGTAGAGTGCTGTGGCATCATAGCTCAGAGGGCTCTAAAGATTCTCTTGCCTCAGCCTTCCAAGTAGCTGGAACTACAGGCACCTGCCACAATGTGCAGCTGTTTTTAGAGATGAGGTCTCATTCTTGGTCACGTTGGTCTTAAACTCATGAGCTCAGGCAATCCACCTCCCACAACGTCCGAGAGTGCAAGGTTTATACGCGTGAGCCACTGTGCCTGGACTACATCATCATTCTTTTAAACACACATGTTGGCTTGTGATTATCATTTAAATATTTCGTCAGACAAATTTTTGTGATACCATGCATAAGTCAAAAATCTGCTATTTTTAACATGAGTTCCATTGTGGAATGTACGAAGTGCAGACAACTTGGAATATCAATGAAGTTTGGGAAAGATGTGACTAGTGAATGCATAGCATGTTGATAATTGAGAAGTTTCATTCTAGTGATTTTAATCTTGAAAATGAGCCACAAGGGCAAGTAGGAGGCCATGGTAGATAATGATGAGCTAAAAGCTGTAGAGGAAGCAAACCATTTCAACCTACACATAAATTAGCAGCAAGGTATGAGGTTACTATTCCAACAGTATTGGACCATATGAGCAAATCAACAAGATAAAGAAGCTGTGTAGATGGGTTTTTTCCTGAATTAAGCAAGCATCAGAAGTGATACTTTCCTGATGCTAGCCTTTCTTGTTATCACAATATAAAGGTGAACCACTTCTACATTGTATTATGAAGAGTGATGAAAAATGGGTTTGTTTTTGATAATAGCAAGTGTTCAGCACAATGGTTGGATAAAGATGAAGTGATGAAATATAGTTGAAAACTGAATATTCATCACAAAATGCTAATGGTGTCTGTTTGGTGGCCCAGTACTTGTATTATCTACTACAGCTTCTTGAAACCTGGTCAGTTAATTATAACAAATGTCTGGCAGTAGTTCTCAACCTGTGGATTGTGACCCATAGGAACTGTATTAAAGGGTCACAGCATTAGAAAGGTTGAGAACCACTGGTTACATCCACCAGCTGAAAACATGGTGAAGATGCTTATGATTAGGCAGCTGAGATTGGTCAGTAGAGACAGGCCAATCCTCTTACAGGACAACACTGTGGCTCAAACAGTGCTACACAAACTACAGAAGGTAGACTTGGAAACTCTCTGTCATCCAACATATTCACCAGACCTTGCACCGACTACCACTTTTTTCAGGCTTTGTATCATTTCTTGCAAGGAAAAGTGTTCAATTCTCCAGAAACTGTGGAAAATCCTTTTTCTGATTTCATGGCTACTTGCTCTCTAGGCTTTACATTGCTGCATACACAAGCTGAGTGTAAGCTGATAATACTATTTAGGAGCATATTTTGATTAATTATACTGTTTATGGTTTGAGATAAAACAAACTAAAGTTTGATTCAAAATCAGACATTTCAGATTTAATGAACTAACATCTATCTGACAGAGATATTTCACAAGGTACTTATCTCTCAGATGTAAAAAAACTACTACAATTCAATTGTAACAAGAGATTAAACAAAATTGATAAAAAGAGTAAAATGTATGAACACTTATTTCACAGAAAGTTATATGAATGATGAACACAACATGTAAACAGAAATGAAAACATATTGAGATACAACTACTTCCCCACACATTTTAATGCTTAAAAAGACTAACAAAAGCAATTTTTGTTTGGGAGGTGAAACAACAGAAATCCACAACATATGTTGTTGGCTATTATGTGCATTAAAAAATAACCAGTTTCACAAAATTTTGTCTAGTTGATTGTCAAGTTAAAATATCTGCTTACTGTATGACTTAAAAACTTTACTTCTATGTCTTCTCAAAAGAATTTGTGCATAAATATTTTTGACAGCTTTACTTGTAAATGCACAAAGCTGGAAACCACTTACTGATAATCATCAGGCAAATGAAAAATAGATTGTAGTATATCTATGTAAGGACATACCTGTCAATAATTGAAATGAATGAACTTGCTACATGTAACAATATTGACCAACGTTACTCATTGTTAGGCTGAGAAAAAGAAGTCAACAAGATAAAAGTACATTACAGTCTATGGTTCTGTTTATGAAATTCTAGAAAAGGCAAAACTAAACTTCAATAAAAATTTTGACCAAGATTGTAGAGAGTTTGGATAAAGGAATTTTAGTGTTATGGAAATTATTCTATGTATCGTTTGTGGAGGTAGTTGTATTAGTGAATGCATTTATAAAAATTCATTAAATGTATAAAATATTAAATATGTCACACTGTGCAAATTAACTAAAGTTGATTTAAACAGAAAATTTACTATATTATGATTAGTATCATGTAGATTAATTTTTTATTAAATTAGCATTTTGAAGGAAGAATATACATATTAATACTGTGTCCTGCATATGAGGTGGAGAACAGCCTTTGGCCAGCAGTGTGCCTCTGGAACTCAGAGTAACAACAAAAGTATTTGTTTCCTTTCAAAGGAAATGACAGCATTACCACACCACCACCACTACTAAGTTTACATTGAGTAATTACTGTGCACTGATTATAATTAAAAAAAATACCCTTAACAAATTGTATTGAGAAATGATAACAAGTGGCAAGTAGAAAATTCAAATGGGAGGAGAATGTATTTCTTAGGAAAGAAAATAGCAGAAGAACTTGACTAGCATAGACTAGTCACATTCAACTGAAAGTAGCAGAAGGACTTGACTAGCATAGACTAAAATACAGGTTTCCTCAAGGTACACATTTACAGTATTGACTGAAAAGTTCAAAGATGCCACCTCTGATGGCTTTACAGATCTCTTAGTATTTTGAGTATGGTCAAAAGTAACTACTACTGTTGCATAAGTCCGAGTTACCTACAGAATGAAAAGGATCCAATGGCACTTGTATCAGAGAAGCTGAATGGTTTAAGAATGCCACACATGACCATCACTTTAGACACAAGGGCAAGCGGAGGCCACGGTAGATAATGATGAGCTAAAAGCTGTAGAGGAAGCAAACCATTTCAACCTACACATAGAACAGGTTTACACCTGGATCTCAGCACTCTGGGAGGCTGAGGCCAACCTGAATAAGAGCGAGACCTCATCTCTAAAAATGGCTGGGCGTTGTGGTGGGGGCCTGCAGTCCCAGCTATTTGGGAGGTTGAGGCACGAGGATCCCTTGAGCCCAAGAGTTTGATGTTGCTGTGGGCTATGATGCCACAGCACTCTACTGAGGGTGAGAAAGTGAAACTCTGTCTCAAAAAAAAAAAAACAAAAAAAAAAAAACCCAAACCAAACAGAACAGTTTTAAATGGCTCAGAGTAACAACAAAAGTCTTTGTCTCCCCCAAAGGAAATGATGGCATTACCACACCACCACCATCACCATTAAAGTTTATGTTGAGTAGTTACTGTGTCCAGATTATAATTTTATGATTATAAGAGAATTATAAAGCCATTAGAGATGACATCCTTGAACTTTTCAGTCAATACTACCAATGTGTACCTTGAGGAACTTGTATTTTAACCAATGCTGGTAAAGTTTTTCTGCTACTGTTAAATGAATATATTCCTAATAAATATATTCTCTTCCCATTTAACTTTTCTACTTGTCACTTGCTATTATTTAAAATGTTCTATAAATATATGCATATATGTACATGTCTATAATTTATTAATAGGCATATATAATTTAGATATTGTTTATTTAAATTTTATAAAACATATATTAATAGTACATTCATTATATATATATAGACTTTGTTAAGTTTATGATTGTATCACAAGGATATATTTATGAGGCTGGGATTTTTATTTTATTTTTATTCTCAATGTTAACAATGGTGCTTAGCACAGATTATTGTTGAATAAGTGTTTATTAAGTAAATGAATGAGAAACATCTTCATCTAATGTTTAATATGAACATGACTAAATATGAGAAATCTCACTTCAGCAATTTTCACCTCTTAGGAATCAAACATTGCTGCACACACAGATTCTTAAGCACATAGCTGAAGAAAATAGGGCATTTTAAGTTCTTGTCATTTAAAGAACATAGAAGAAAGATCAATTCCTACAGAACATTCTACACAAGAAAAAGCCACATTATTTATTTGTTGAAAGTCTATTGTGTCCACATGGCATCCTGGACACTAAATATATTAACATGAATAATACACTTCATGGTGTGTAGGTCTACAATTCCAAAAGAAAGAGAGATGATTTTATAAACAAAAAGTCTGTTGCATGTCAGACTGGCTAGAAAGAAAAACAAAAGTCATGATACCAAATGCTGGCAAGAATGTGAAAAAATGGAATCTCTCATACATTGCTGCTGAGAATAAAAAGTGGTGCAGCCACTGTGGAAATCAGTTTGGCAGTTTCTTATAAAACTAAACATGCAACTAGCATATGACTCAACAACTACACTCTCAGGAATTTATCACAAAGAAATGAAGCTTGTATTTACACAACTATCTATAAAGGAATATTCATAGATGCTTTATTCCTGCCAATAACTAGAAATAGTCCAGAAATTATACCAAGTTTAAAAAAAATGCAGTTTTCTAAGATTACACACTGCATTGTTCTATTTATATAATATTTTGTGTAACAGAATTTTCTAAGTGGAGAAGAGATTAATGTTTACTGGGGTTAAGAATGTACTTAGGGGTCAAGAGGCAGGTAGGTATGGTTATAAAAGGGCAGCATGAGAAATCTCAATAATGGTGAAATTGTTCAATATCTTGGGCTTTGTGGTAGATATATGAACATACAGATGTGATAAAATTGTATAAAAGTAAAACATATATACCCATGAAGCACAGACTAAATTGTGGAAATTTGAATAAAATCAGTAGAGTGTATCAATTTCAATATCCTGGTTCCAAATTGTATTGGCTCTTTATATTGTGGTATTGCAAAATGTTACCATTGGGAGACTAGGTAACCTATACACGAGCTCTCTCTGCATTATTTCTTACAACTGCCTTTGAATATACAATTGGCTCAGGAAAAATGGCAACTAAAATTTTAAAAGACAACACTCTCTTAATTGCAGGATTACTGATGTCAAGTTTACACTGATTTTGTCCTTAGACTATCAAGAGAGGTTGAGATCCCATCTCTGAGTCATCTTCATAAAGCATAGGAATCTTCAAAAACGGGCAAAATCATTTTCACATGTTGGCTGCTGATGAGTAGATCCAATGCTCAGAAAATCTGGTTTCTGACATCTATCCCTGACAATATAAGCTCTACGACCAGGACATGGTTTTTTTCCTGTGTGCTCTTTGTTAGATTATAAAGTATCTAGAGTATGGCTAGAAGATAGTATGTGATCAGCAGTTATTTGCTAACTAACTAAATAAATCAGTGAATTACACTGCCTTTAGTTTTTGAAATTTAGGCTTCTATTTTACATAATTCTTTTATTTTAACTACTTTGTGTCTATAAATCCTTATCAGCATCTACCTGTGATTTTTATTTAGTCCTCAAATTTTATTCATTTCTTTATTCCAGAATTCTCAGCCTATAATTTGAAATTGTACCTGGAAAACACAGTCCCTGGCTATTTGTAGACACAGTAATTACTACTTTCCTCTCATCATTCATCAGTGAAACTTTCTGGTCTACACACCAACCTCCGCATGTCAAATTACAGATCAAAGTAGAAAATAATATAATGTAGATTTAATTATTTGACTCTCCATCTGATTGCATTCTACACTTAAATTCTAACGTCCTAAATAGTTGATTTACTTAATTTCTCTTCTCCACTATATTTGAACTATCATTTAGCAATAATTCCAAAAATGCCCTTGAATCTCTATCCAGCTATACATAATTTACCTGTCAAGTAAGCGACAAGTAAATGATACAAATATTACATCAATTGGAGTTTTTAAAAGGGACAGATGTACTTTCTGTATATATTTACCTATGCATAAGAACAAAATTCTAGATTGATGGTAAAACATTTTAAAATCCTCCCATCTCTAAAATAAGATTTCCATGTGAATCTCTCTAAACGTAGAATATAAATGACTTAACACAATAACTAAGAAAATGACATGAAGGCTATGTTAACCTGTTTAATGAAAATATTTCCGATTGTGTATAGAACCAACACACTGTACCCCATGACTGCAGTCATGTACACAGCTATGATTTTTAAAAAATAAAATAAATAAAATAAGATTTCCTCTTTATTTTTGATTCCTTTATTTCTTAGAATCTCATGCATCTGCTTGGTCTGCTTCTTGGATGATCTTAATTACATATAAACTAAATGCAGTATGTAATATCAGTTGATATTTATGAGACAAGTCTTTTAAAAACAACCATTAACATTCTGATATTTTAACTTAACAATTGGTTGATACTCACAAAAAAAAGCTACGATAATCAGCAATTTTTAGGAAAAATAAGATGATTTTTTTCCATGAAGAAAAGTTGAAAAAGCTGTTTTTGTGATTTAGATATACTGTGTAATTATAGGAAAAATAAGAGCAATAAATTAGCTTCATGATTGGCTAAGATAGTCATTCTGTTGTATAATTAAGACACTGCTAACAGAACAGAACACTTTCAAAAACAATAGTCTCTACTTGCAAGATAACTGTCAACAGGATACAAAAGTATATATTGAAAATAAAAACTAACTAAAATCAAAATTATTTTAAAAACCTTGGATAATGTTCTCTTATGCAATCATTATTTTTATTATAAAAGAATATTATATCACAAGATAATATAATCCTGTATGAAGCAGGTGGTTAAGAAGCAAATAAATTACTGGCAGATTTCTAATTATAATACACTTTTAGTCTTTCATGATAAACAACAGATGTGTGTTTACAAAAATACATTATAGTAGAATCAGGTCAATAGAGTCTAAATGGAAAGGGCTTAATTTATCTGTACTCCCATTTGAATTCAAGGGGATGGCCTATTTAAAAGAGCTACCGTTTAATGTAACGTAGGTCAAAGGAGATTTATTTAAATGGGCCAATGAATTTCTTTTTCATTAATTGTTTTAATTGTTCAAATAAAGTGAGAAGGGAGAAAGTAAAAAACCAAATAAATCAAAATATTATAGTGGATGCAAAGACAGAATATTCCAAAATAACAGACAGCAAAATCAAATCATTCTATGTCCTAAATACCAATAGAACATTGACCTTTGCCACTAACTATTTGACTTTCTAACAATTAATGATGTTAAAATTTATTTGACATCATTAGATGTCTGAATTTAAGAACTTTTAATAATTTTTAAATCCAGTGGCCAATAGAAAGAGACAATAATCAATGACCAATAGAAAAAAGAATAATTTGTAGAGGTGCAGAGAGGCCAATAAAGGACTTGCAACTAATTTCCAACTGAGAGGAGGTGAGTATTTATGCCTCTGCACAGCCTTTCTGTCTCTGTCTCTCTCACTTCTGCTGCTTCAGTAGAGGGACTCACTTCTAACTCTCTTTGGAAGTGCTCCAAACTTTCTCTTTGTTCTTCCTAAATAAAATTACTCTTGGTTATACTGAAAAAAATTGATAAAAAAATAAAAAATATATATTTTTAATGCAAAACAAGTAACTGAAATAATTTTAGCATTAAAATTGGTAAAGTTATAAAGACAAATTTGGAGTCCAAATTTGTGGGTTATACTTCCATTTTTACCAAAGACTAGCTATGAAACACAGTAATTTTTTAAAATAGCTGGGTTTCAAAATCCTTGAAACTAGATATAATTTCAAACCCTATAATGGGCCATGAAAAGGAAACAATGTTTAAAATCTAAGGCCTTAATTCATTTTTCTGAACTATTAAGGTGTTTTAATGAGCTTCACTGATGTTATCGAAATATATAGTATTATTTAAGGCAGTGAATTGCTCAGTTACTAAAGGTTAACTTAGATTACATTTTAATGTGCACTGAATCTTTTTAATTCTATTTTCTGTGTAGTATTTTCTATGCTTTATTGAATCCTTTCTTTTTATTTGCATTAACATACCATACAGTTACAATTATTTAAATAAAAGAAGCTCTTTGTATAGTCTGCCCTCTAAGAATGTTTAATATAAATGGTGTTATTTGGCATTTGCACATGTAAAATAGCAAGGACCATAGTGAGCGATAGTTGTGGGAATTACAATTCGATGCTTTAGAAGTTTAAAAGCCATAGAAAACACATATTAAGGGAATTCTTATGCAAAGGTTTATAAGAGAGATAGGACTTACCTTTTTTCCTAGTTATCTACTCATCACCTTAATGTTAGTAGATTAAAAAAACAACCATTTAATGATTCTCACAGATTCTGTGAAACAAGAATTAAGACAAGGCAAATGGGGGATGCCTTGTCTCTGCTACACACTCTAAGGGATATGAGAACCCAGTTTGGGATACTCAAATAGACAAGGGTAGATCATCTGGGGCCCTCTCACTCCCATGTTGCTGTTTGGAATAAGATGACTCACAATCTGGGCTCAACTGGAACTCATCCAGAGTGCCCACACTGGGCATCTCCATTTGACCTGAGCTTCTCACAGTAAGATCTGGTTTCTGAGAGGGAGGTGCTGAGCAGGAGTGTCTGTAGAACAAGCCCTCCAAGAGACCAAGAGAGCCACTGCATGACTGTTTATAGACCAGTTTTCTGAAGCTCTGCATTATCACTGTGCTATCATCTATAGGTTAAGGTAGATGTGTGTTCACACAGATTCCTGTCAAGGATATGTCAAGTCAAAAACTGGAAGGATCTGAGATATTAACCAAATATAATATAAATAAGCCAAAGATTATTCCTGTGCACTGATTGGTCCTACATTGTTTACTTCTCCACAGTAGGCTGAGATCCACTAGCACAAAAGCCTGCCAATACCAAAATCAAATTTTTATACATCCATTTTTTAAAATATAGACCAAGTAAGCAGGTATTTAGCCATTTTGAACTTATCTACTTTTCATACTCTTTGACATGGTACCCAGGATCTGATAACCATATGTAAGATAAACACCAGGGAATAGATGACCTACAGTGCTTGCTGCCCTTTAGAGTTCTCTGACCCAGAAACTCCCTATCACACTGCTAGGAGATATCATGTTGACTTATAAACCCCTTCTCTGATTTCCCTTAATCTTATGAGTCCTCTTGCGTTCCTTCCTTTATAGGTAGTGGCTGGCCATGCTGTACCTCATGCTGAGGCCTCAGGCTGAGAGGGCACCACACATCTCCCATACAAATTTGTCAAAACACCACCCACCTAAAGCTTACTGTGTGCTTCCACCTCCTCACAGTCATCTTGTTTACTTCAATCAGCCCCTACATATCTCAAACTTACTACACGTATTTGTAAGCAAATAAGCCTGTCACTGTGTGTGTGTGTGCTTGTGTTGCCAAAAAACACAGGCTTTCTGAGTCATAGAAACAGACACTTTATTACTCATTACAAAATTCTGCCACTAGATAGACCCCCAGTATCCACAGATCAATATACTGAGAGTCAGATGTTATCTTCACATGTAGTGAAGATACATCCATCTGTCACATGGATGTGACACAAACCCCCAAATTATGAGATTTAGAATTTGCCTAAGGGCTACTGATATATGCACCCACTTAACTCCTGCAGAAAGAGAGATCGTTTATTAAGCAAATATTCTTGATTTGGAGGAGGTGGTAAGGGGACTTATTACCATGGAATATAAGTAATGTTTCCAGGAAAGAGAAAAAAAAAGGTCATTATATCACTGTATCTTAGAGAAGGATTCTATTTTTAGAGACTCTCTATAGCTTCCCAAACTATTTATTATGCCAACATCTTTGCAGTGCCCTTTTCTCCAAGGCCTGGACAATACAGAAACATAAAAATATTGAGGGAGGATTGCTCCCCAAGAGACTAAATGCCTACTTCTTGAAAAAGAGGTCCAATAGATATAGCTTGTATCTTTCTGTTCTTTGGTATCTAAGGCCTTGGCTAAAAAGGCACAGAGGTCTTGAGGTAAGTCTGTTGTGTTGGGGCTGCAATCATCTGGACACTTCTTTACTCACATATCTGGTGCATGGAATGGAATGGCTTGAAAGTGTTGTTCAACTGAGATTGCCCACCACAACATGGAGACATGGTTTTGCTATCTGTACTAGGCTTCTCACATCTTAGCCTGTGAATCTACAAAGGAACATCTTAATAGAGAATTTGCCATCAATAATGGTTTCAAAAGAATCAGATGGAAATGGCACAACTTTTTTATGATAAACCTTGGAAATCACATAGCATCATTTTGCTGAACTCAATTGATGGACAGCATACTCATTATTCACTGCAGGAAGGGACATAGACCTCAGTTGTCAGTGGGAGGAATGCCAAAGAATCTTGGGCCATGTTTTTTTTTTATTGTTTTATTATTAAAATTTTAATCATTAGGGAAATTAATCTCACATATACTCTGTTATAAACATTTTTAAAAGCTATGTTTTACAATATGATACCAAGAAAACATAGGTGATATAGGTTATATAGGTGATCATGTTAATTGTGTAAGAAATATCAGAATACTGTTACAGTGATGGAAAAAATATCTTCTTTCTAATCATTCACATTCAGCAATAGTGAAAATACTCTCCATACACATCAGCTCTGAACAACTCCCTTCATGTCTGTTTCAAACCCACCATGCCATCTGTTGCTATTTAGATGATTGCACAGTTCACCATACAAATGCATTCCACTCAGATCCTCAATAATAAGTCTGACGAGGCAGATAACTTCCCAATCACAAAAACTTAAGTATGGTGCAAATAAGCATGGAAACCAGACCTGCTGTAATCAGGGCGAACAGACATCTCTAAAAAGAACACTGCGCATGTAACACCTGCTGCATTTGTACACACTGGCCTACATTCTCTGCCTTGCCTCTTCCTCTCTGAAGTGCTGAAGTGTAATTACACCAGAAAGTTACTAACAGGTATAATCAGAGAGAACTGTGTTTAAGAAAGAAAGTCTTTCAGATGAGAAATCTCCAAATATTTTCTATTTTATGTATTTTTATGATCTTTTTTATAAAGACGAAGTGCTTTGTGTGCAACACCTGTAAATAGCAGTAAGTCTACATTTCACTCAAGCCCAATCAAGGACATGGAGCAGACTACAATGACAGCAATGATTCCCAGGGCAGCATGTGTAAAATCCAATGTCTTGCTGTCTATTTACATCATTGTGATCAGAAAAGAAATGTCCCCAATCTTCTTTTCCCATTTCACTTGAACTGTTTCCCCACAATTCTGACAACATCTCCTGTGACATGAAGTTGTCATCAGCCTGTGTGATCCCCAGCTTATTCAGGCTTTTCTTCTTCATCTGGCCTTTTGGGTAGAGGCAGCAACTAGTTCATTTATAATTTCACAATTTCCCCCAACTGGCTCAGAAAGGTCTCTCATGAAGCTCCATTTGACCAGATGCATATTGAACTAGCTCTTCCACACCCACTCCTCCAGCTGCATCTGCCTCTCCACTCATTTGAAGTCTAAGTGCTCTATTTTTTCAGCCTCCTATGTAGCTGGGACTACAGGTGCCCAACACAATGGCCAGCTATGTTTTTGTTGTAGTTATCCTTGTTTGGTAGGCCTGGGCCAGGTTAGAACCTGCCAGCCTCGGTCTATGTGGCCAGTGCCTTAACCACTGAGTATGGGGTCCAAGCATAAGACAGGTCTATCCTGCATGGGTTCCACTGCCTGAGGTATATGGCATGTTCTGCATTCACCTTGTCCTTGTCTAGCCTCATCTCCAAGCAGCTTGCAGGAGAGCGTGTTGTTGGATGGCATTCACATCCTTCCTGTCCCATTGCTGA
The DNA here is from genome assembly GCA_963574575.1 of Galagoides demidoff. Classification (NCBI taxonomy): domain Eukaryota; kingdom Metazoa; phylum Chordata; class Mammalia; order Primates; family Galagidae; genus Galagoides; species Galagoides demidoff. The sequence continues at coordinate 855 of CAUYQV010122912.1, read as the reverse complement.
GGTCTTTGGTAGCCCCAGAGGTTGGCACTGTGACCACTTCCCTGGTGCCCTTGGCCATTACGCAGAGCCCCCCTGACCATTGCAGCTGAGATACCACTATGGCCTGTGGTGACTATGTGGGTCATGTTTTAAAACTGCTAGTCTTGAAAGATGATGATGGGAACATACCCCAGAAGGAGCACACAAACAAAGTACAGATGGAGTATAGGCAAAAGTGGGTAAAAGTCAAACAGGAATGTCAATTATTTAATCACTTTGGACCAGAGAATAGGTATTAGGATTGAAACACTGGGTAATAAGATAATGAAAGTAGATTGAACAGGGCTCAATAGTCCTCAATGCCAAGATAAGTAGTAGGTTTTTATACTTTGGGAAATAAATGATATGTCAAAAATTAAATTAGCTATGCCAGTACCATGCTGTTTTAGTTACAATAGCCCTGTAGTATAGCTTGGAGTCTACTAATGTGATGTCTCCCACTTTGTTCTTCTATATAAGGTTGCATTGGTTATTGGTTCACAGGGTGTAGAACTATTTCTTCCAGATCTGTGAAAAACAACATTGGTATTTTAATGGGTTTGTGCTGAACCTGTGAATCACTTTGGGAGTACAGTCATTTTGACAACGTTGATTCCTCCAATCCTTGAGCATGGCATATTTTTCTTTTTGTTTACATCCTCTGCAATTTCTTTCCTCAGTGATTTATAATTCTTTTTTTTTTTTTTTTGAGACAGAGCCTCAAGCTATCCCCCTGGGTAGAGTGCCATGGCATCACAGCTCATAGCAACCTCCAACTCCTGGGCTCAAGCGAGTCTCCTGCCTCAACCTCCCAAGCAGCTGGGACCACAGGCACCC
>CAUYQV010122910.1:0-34338 GCA_963574575.1 Galagoides demidoff | reverse complement strand
GCCTGTGGTCCCAGCTACTTGGGAGGCGGAGGCAGGAGACTCGCTTGAGCCCAGGAGTTGGAGGTTGCTATGAGCTGTGATGCCATGGCACTCTACCCAGGGGGATAGCTTGAGGCTCGGTCTCAAAAAAAAAAAAAAAATAAGTTCCATATAACTCAAGATTTAAATGTAAGAAACTGAAACCATTACAGTAACAGCAGAACAGAGAATTATCATCATCATCTTATAGTGAAAGAAAACACTGATAAAATCAACTATGTAAAAATAATAATTTTTGCTGCAGGGCAAAAGTAACCATAAACAACTAACAAATACATCAAAGCAGGATGATCTGGAAATTCTATCACAAAGTGTTAACTTTCCAAATAGAGAGAGAGTGTCTACAAGTTAGTTAAGCATCATCCAATAGAAACAAATGAAAAAGCCTATGGATAGATCATAGAAAATGAAATAAAATCGCTCTTATGAAAAATGCAAATTAAAAAACACTGAGATACCATTTTTTCATTCATCAGAAGAGCAAAGATAAAAAAGGCTCATAACATACAGAACTACATTGGCAAGGCTCTGGGGAAACTGCCAAGCTCCTACACAGCTGATGGGAGTATAAATTAATACAATCTCTATGGAAGGCAATTTGGTAATACTTATCAAAATTATAAATCTACATACCTTTTAACCAGTAATTACACATCCAAGTAGTTATTCTAAAAACATATTTACAAGTGTGCAAAATGATACACACATACACAGACATGGTATCACGACAGCATTTTCAGTAACAGCAAAAGACAAAAGAAACATGAACATCTAGAATATAGGGGCTGGTTAAATAAACTATCCTATATCCATATAATGCATCACAATTCTACTTCAAAAGATAGAATATGGAATTTTATAATGAACTGATAGAAAGTGATCACCAAATCACAAAGTTAAATGAAAACGCAAAGTGCAAAACCATGTGAATCATCAGCCAGCTTTTGTGTAAAAGGAGGCAGAAAACATATATGTATACATTTATCTTATGAATCCATATCTTTCTTTATATATATGGATGAATGGATGGATAGATATAAGTTGTAACACTGGGTTTCTTCAAAAACACATAGTAGCTAGAGCACATGGATAGTCTTATTAATGTATAACTCTTGATTCCCTTTGAATTTTGTGCCATGTGAATACATTATCCATTCAAAAAACATTTTTAATATTTTAGTTTGATCCAAAAGCATGGCAGTAATAGTAAACACCAGAGTCCTGGTTATATACACTATTAATTTTAAACTAAAACACAGAACAAATGGGTCACAAGGAAAATCTCTCACATCTAAAATATATTAATAGTAGAGTTAGCCTCCTGAAAAACAATGCTATCACTTTAAATCTCTAATCTGTTCTCCCAGAGACTATCTAAACAGCTCCTACATCTGAAAAGGTAACAGGCACTATCCGTTATATTTACTATTATAGATTATCAAGAAGCAATGTATAGCTTCCCTGTAATTTTTTCTGTGCAGTAAAGTAAAATGATAAGATGGTCACAACTGGAAGAAAATTATTCTGAATTGGGTAGATGTGAACTATAGCACTTCCACTGGGCAGAAAGGAGGCAAAAAAAGCAAAAGGCAATTAGTGGTTGAAAGAAAAATAACCTACAGAGAAAAATGTAGAAAAGTTTCAGAAGCGAATAAAGATGAGCACAGAAGTTATTGACAATAAAATAAAGAGGGAGTCATCCTAGCATATAGAACACAGTATTCCGTATACACAATAATAAATGTTAATCATCTGTATGGCAACATGGAATGCTGAACTGAGATTTCTTTAGGCATAGTCAATGCACATACAGAGCCTTAGATATGCAGTAAAATTAACTATTACCGTTTACATTTTAAAGGTACCACTGTCAAGGAAATTCCAGAAAGCAAAAGGAAAACAGAAAATATGAGAGAAAGGTAAAAGGCATAGAGCCAGTCCACAAAGCCTACTGTCTAGTATATGGTATATGAGGACTGCCAGAAACAGAGATCATAAAGAAAACAAAGGTATGGAAATAGCAACAAAATAAGAAAATTTTCCAGAGCTAAGATAGGACCCTCCAGACTGAACAGAATCCAGAGCCCTAAGCATGAGTAGCTGAAAAGTCATCCACCCTGGAAATACCCTTCTGATATCTTAGATGACTAAGGCTAAAAGATAAAGTTTAAAAGGTTTTGAAGAAGAAAAAATACAGAAAGATACATAAAGAAATCAAATTTGTTATCAGACCTCCTAACTATTAGAATGAATTCTATTTCTCTCATTTCTGAGAGAGAATGATATTCAATCTAAAAAGTTTAGAACCTTTCTAATAAATATGAAACATTTTCAGTCATGCAAGAGCACAGAGAATTTAGCACCCCATACCTTCTCTGAATTATTCAAGAATTAGATTCTAGCCTAGACAAAGTAGGATTCTGTTGCCATTATTTCCCTAACAGTCATATTTTGTTCATTTTAGTTTTACCATCTGGATAAGATTTACTCACAGAAAAGAGAAAAGGAGGAGGAGGGAGAGAAGAAAAAACATGGCCTGGTAGGGGTTACTGGTCCCCTAACAAGACTGGGTAGGAAGGAAGGGGTGGGTGAAGGCACACACACTTACTGCCACCACATAAGAAGTCTATGATGAAAAAATCAATGTTCCCCCCAAGGCCAGTAATTCTGCTGTGATCCTGTACATGCAATACAAAACTTTACTTCACAGCACAGTTAAAGTCATAGACACGAAAAAGAATCAACTATAAATGTCAACTCATTTTAAGATTTAACTTGATTAGTATAATACTGTCCCAAATCCAACAATCTAGTAAAAACTCTATGAAAAATCATTCTTATAAAAGTTTTACCTCATTGGGAAAAGACCTTTATTATCTTTCATTATGTCAGCTACAATGACAAACTTTAAACAGCCACAGTTTCATAGCATTAAAAACAAAGCATATCATGCAAATCTTTTTGAATTACTTAAATATGTGTTCATTTATTGTTTATAACACACAACTCATTTTAAGAGTAGATAAAGACACTACACAAGCATTATCATGTTCTTTCCTGATCAGGTTTCCCAAGGTAGCACTAGCTCCAGTTGTGTGACTAACCCAGTTGTAACGTACTTGACTGCAGGCAACTTCAGACATACTCCTGTGCTCTCAAACTAAAAAATAATTGGCTTCCTCTCTACTGGTATCAGCCATAGTTTTAACAGATGGTGCTGTTAAATGAGGAAGGTATGGCACTGAACACAACTAATGACTAACCATATGTCAGCAAGAAAATAGTGTTCCTGTCAAGGATATAACCCACTGGATTGTATTGACTTGCTTATTTTTAGATAGAGAAGAACCTAGTACCATGCAGTTGTATAAACTGACACCAACCTGGAATCAGGAACAAACCTCAAAGTATTAAAAAGCAGGAGACGAATTTTCAATTTCTTAAACTATATGTGTGTGTAGCACAAAGTACTTAGTTTCACTCTCACAATGAATGAAAATTTGTTTTTATTAGCTCAAGAACTTTCTCACTTAGCCTACAGACTTCAGACGTTACCCAAAGTAATGATGTTATTTATATAAACTCCCATCCTCAGTACACTTGTATTTATCCAAATGATAATAACTTAAGAGTCTACTCTTAACTTATCTCAGGAACACCAGGACACACTCAGATTTAAAGTATGTTGAGATATCTCTATATCTGTTAAGAGCTATTTCTGTATACCAGCATTTATCTATAATTCCAGGGTTTTGGGAGGCTGAGGCAGGAGGATCACTTGAGGTCAAGAGTTGAAGAGCAGCTTAGGCAACATGTTGAGAGCCCAAACTTTACAAAAATTAAATTATCCACACGTGACAGCACACACCTGTAGTCCTAGCTACTTGGGATGCTGAGGTGGGAGGACTGCTAGAGCCCAGCCTGGGCAACAGAGCAAGACACTGTCTCTCTCTCTCTCCCTTTTTTTTTTTTATTAAATCATAGCTGTGTACATTAATGCAATCATGGGGTACGATGTGCTGGTTTTATATACAACTTGAAATATTTTCATCAAACTGGTTAACATAGCCTTCACAGCATTTTCTTAGTTATTGTGTTAAGACATTTATATTCTACACCTAGTAAATTTCACATGTACCCTTGTAAGATCCAAAAACACTGTCTCTTAAAAGAAAAAATAATGTAAAAGGCTTACAGAATGTGTTACACTCTTAAAAAAATCTCAAGAAGGAAAAATGCAAAATATCTATAGCCACTGTTCCTTCTCCTAAATTACCCTTATTTTATGGTGTTATTTAAATTTTACTTTAGGGTCAGATAACTTTATTTGAAAAGGGGACCCTTAGTTCTAATAATAACACTGTGACTCCAGGTGCCAGGAGACATAAAAATTTGATGATCTGTGAAAAATTTAATGAGAATGCATAATTAACTGATTAAAAGATACATTTTAAAATATGTAACGATTTTATTTAAAAACATGTATGGTCATTTCAACAAATAAATGTGGGCATTTCAGTACTACTTCAGTCAGAATGGTAACAGAGGAAACACAAAACCTAGGTTAGACAAGCTTGTCAGGCTACACTTCCCTATTTCTGTTAATCTGGTTACCAGAAGAAACTGATAACCTAAGAACTACTTTTAATTCTTCATCTTTTTGCTCTTTTCTCAAGGAAAGAAAGCTTTATCTACTATCTTCAGAAAAAGCAGCCCATGAGTGTGATGTGGCATGAAAAAATACTTGGTTAGCAATTAGAGTTTCAGGCACAATCCTTGCTTACTACCAGCAACCTTCAGTCAAACACGTAAACCTTACAGGCCCTAAAATCTTCACCTTTAAAATGAGATTAATACCACATCCCTCCCTGAATTTATTACAAGGACAAGATGCAATAACATATGTAAAGCACCTGGCACAGAGTCAGGCAAAAAGAAGCCCAATAAAGAAAACCTCAGTTCCTAAGGCTCACCTAGCCAGAATATCCATCAAAAAAAATCTCATTGGCAGACGCACAATTCTGCAATTTCACCTTGAATTGAAAGAGATGTTATGAAGCATTTCATCAAAGTTTGTTTTCTTTCCCAATTTCATATCCAACTTTTCTGTAGCATTTTAGGATCAACTCTTTCAGCCTGATGAAGTGTCTAACATGCACTAAACAGATCTAAAATCAATAAAAAACAAAGACAGAAATATATCTTTAACACGAGAACTTAGGAATGACTGTGCTTCAAATGCTTCTCTTTTGATTCTTCACTTTTCTCATCATGCATTTATTTACAAATGATTCTTTTGGTGTTCAGATAAACTCTACTCCCAGAGTTCTCTATTACCACCTTCTTGAAATTCAACACATTCAGCTTCTCTATGTATACAAACCTGCAGAGACAATCAGGTCGATTTTATCTGCTTTCTCTCTTCTCTGTGTTCTACTATTTATAAAGAGAAAATCTGCAGAGACATAAATCTTCAATAAAACAAAATATCTTGCTGTGATTAAGAAGTGTTTCTAAATGACTAACAGTAGACTCCCGTTACACAGAAAGGTTTCCTTTTAACTTTCTAAATAATCAATATGTTTTCTGTTAATCTTAGCCTATTAAATGTTACATGAATATATGGTCTCAAAAATCATATTCAAAGCTCCCACCTAAAACCAAAAATCAGACAAAACATATAAAACAATGATTTTCAAGATACTGAACATAACATAATGAAGGATGGTGGACCCCTGAAGATAAGAAACAAACAAAATGGGCGCTACAATTGCCCCAGCTTACTGCCTTGACAATTTCTAGATTGAGATGCAGTTAAGGAAGGAAGTCCAGAGAGAGAGTTAAGAATCTGTGGAAAACAGGGATTGCTGTGGTTTGTAAGATGGAGTACTGGACAGGAGTACTCAAAGTACTCAGTTGAATATTGATCACTGCATACGTTAGGAAACCCAAAATTGGGGAAAGAATGCCTCAAAAGAATAGAGGTAACAGTGCCCAGAGCTCACTCAAGACCGGAAATAATGGTCTGTTCTCTCTAGAATTTCTGTTCTCTCTAGAAATACATAAAAATGTCATGATTCACAGGGCACTGGGTAGACAGAGGGATCTTGCCTCAGTGGCAAGAAATACTCAGCCCTTGACTGAGTATGGTTCTGGTCATGCTCAAAAGGACCAAAATGTTTCCAAGTAACTTAACTGCATTCCAAAACAAAGCTCAACAATATTTATAAAAACACAATAACATCTAGCATCTAAAAAGGTAAAGTATACTATGTCTACCATCTAATCAAAAGGTACCAGGCACGTAAAAAATAAGGAGAATATGACCCCTCTAATCCCACAATGAGCAAAAAAAATTAGTAAATTAAAACTAACTCAGAAATGACAATGATGTTAGAATTAACAAATCACTCACATGTTATTACAACTATATTAATACATACAAAAACTTACAAGCACAGACTAGGAAGATACTTAAAAAGGGGGGGGGGGGCAGGCACAGTTGCTCACACCTATAATCCTAGCACTTTGAGAGGCCAAGGCAGGTGGATTGCTTGAGCTGATGAGTTTGAGATCATCCTGGGCAAAAAATGAGACCCCATCTCTACGAAAAACGGAAAAATGAAGCAAGAGGATCACTTGAGCCCAAGAGTTGGAGGTTACTGTGAGCTATGATGCCATATCTCTCTACTCAGGGGAACAGCTTGAGACTTTGTCTCAAAAAAAAAAAAAAAAAAAAAAAGACCCAAATCAAAGCTCTAGAAACAAAACTACCTCAGCTACTCTGGGTTCTTCACCTGGTACAATGACCCAAACCTTCCTTCTGGAAAACTCAGAGTTGTTCATCATCCTGCCTTTTTTTGGCTAATGTAGTTTTCTATTAACTATTGGGAGCAAAAGTACTGAGAGATGCCCAGATAATCTCCTAGATTCCAGACACTGTGTCCTTGACTCTACTGTAGAATAGAAACCCACTTTCTCCTTGATTATCAGGATCAATCACTCCAGTGAGTAAATCTATTCGTCCAGTGGTATAAGGAACCAAAGATGGCCAAGAAGCAGACTCATCTTCCAATTAAATGGAACCACTGTTGTCCTCCCCCGCCCCATAGAAACATTCTCCCTGTATTGCTAATGTCTCCAAACCGGAACTCAGCAAAGATCAGTATATCTAGGACAGGATTCAATAGTTCTACAAGTAGGTTACTAGGTATAATAATAAGCAAAATCACTCTCACTTCCACCCTTTGATTCCTAGAGCCATAAATTCTGACTAATGTAGAGAAATCACATGTAATAGTCAGAATTGATTCAAAGTATACACTGCATATTATAAAACAGAACCCCATCCTTTCATGGTATTGCCTCTCAACTGGCATTATAATAGAGTATTCTTTCTATTAGGCCAGTCGCTTTCAGGTAGAGTATGTGGTAAAACCAGTTAATTCCAAGGGCATGGGCCCACAATTCCAACTTCTTTACTATGGAATGACTTCCTGGGCCAGAATTAATACAATGCCCTGATTGTGGTTAAAGTTTTCTGTGAGTCCACAGATGGTGGTATTGGCAGAAGTATGTAGGTAGAGGGAGCAAACTCATATCCAGAATACATGATTATTCCCATAAGGATACAACTTTGTCCTCTCCCTAATGAGAAAGGTCCAATATAATCAACCACCAGTGGATGGTTGGCTGGTTCCCATGGAGAATGGTGCCATACTGGAGACACAATGTTAGATTCTTGCAGTTGGCAAATTTGGCACTGCACAGTAACAGAGCCAGGTCAGTCTTGAAAGGAAAAGTCCTTATTGTTGAACCCTTCAACCCTGCCAACATAGTCACTTTTTCATGGGGCCACTGAGCAAGCCTAAGGAGAACGAGACCAGCATTTGCAGGGAACATTGTTCCATCACCTCATCAGTGAGAGTCTCTTTTACAGTAGATGCCCTTTGGTGGGCATCACATGGGACTCAATCGTCATAATCAGTGGACATCCAGAGAGACCCAGACCTCTTCTCTAAACTTCCTTATTACCAATCTTCAGATCCTGTTTGTTCCAGGCCTCTAACCACCAAGACAAACATTAACAACTGCCCATTTGTCAATGTGGAGCTTTAATTCTGGTCATCTACTCCAAACACAATAAGTAATAAAATATAATGCTCAAAGTTCTGCCCACTGGGTGATTTTCCTTTACCACTGTTCTCCATGGTCAGTCTTATGTGCAGCTTCAGTACTACAATCTGTTTTTAAGTGATACCAGCATATCGTCCAGACCATTGTAAACCAGGCTTAAGTTTTTTCTTCTTTACTCAAATGGTCAAAGAACATCCCAGGAAGCCAGAGGCATGGCCTAAAGGAAGAGTGAAAATGAAAAAGAAATTGGCATCAAGGAGTCTGAGCCACCTCTGGACCTGCCCAAGCTGGGTCTCTTAAATACCATTTTCATTTGGTAACAGATTGCTACTGTCTGTGTCCAAGCTAGGGCTAAGTGGGTCAAACAACATCCAATTCGTGATGGGAAACTCAGGGCACATTGTGACCTGATAGCTCATGATTATGTGTTCAGTCTCTAGCAAAGCCCAATAGCAAGCCAAATGCTGTTTCTCAAAAGACGACTCTTTATCTACAGAAGGTATAGATTTGCCCTAAAATCCTAGAGGTTTACACTGTAATTCTTAAATTGGTACTTGCCAGGAGCAAATAATAAGCAGAAAAAAGAAAATGTAGGAGGAAAAGAAAAATGACTGAGTACAACCTTGCTTCATAATATCCTCTGTATTTCCAAATTCAGTGGGAACGAGTAGAGTCCACTCCCTAAATCTATCCCTTCTGAGATTTCATCAGTAGGATAGAACTATAGTTCCCATCAATAAGGATGCACAAAGAAAAAGATTAATAGTGAGTTTTTCATCCCTGCCCTGAGAACTGGATGTGGCCATCTTCTTCAGAGGAGAAAAGCATGCATGAAAACAGGTAAAAGGAATTAGAGGTCAAGATGGGTAAGAAGAATAAAGTGCCTCACTGCTCTAAACCCAGCCGGGACAACTGATATTCCAGGGTAAGAAAAGAACAAGCAGGTGGGGCTGCTGAATCAGTAAGTAAGTAACCTCTGAGAAATCATAAAGAAGAAAATATATAGAAAGACAAGAAGCAGGCAAGTGTTCCAATTTTTAAGCAAAAGTAAATTGCATAACTTGTCCATTTGCCATCAACCCTCAAAAGACTTTAATTACATCATTTTGTAGATAGTTTATAATCACTACAGAAACAAACCACTCACCAATGGGTAAAAGCCTAACATCCTGAGGACCAAATAACAGCAAGCTAACCCCATTCCTCCCTAAGGACTGATAGACCTTTCTGAATGAACTGCACTACCCGAAGGGGTCTAAACCCTTGGAAGCTGGGGTGAGATTCAAATAGCTGATTAGCTGACTTTTATATTATAATAAAAAGGAAAGTTTCAAAAGAAAAACAAGAGAGGAAACAAGTTAAAATCCAGTAGTCATGGGCTTTAGAGCTGATAAGGACTTTAAATTTGTTCAGCGGCCTTCTCTTACATGCTGACTGATAAACTATGGGAAGCAGAATGGGAAATGGTGTGACTTCAAATCTGTGCTCCCATCCCTAGACTCAGCCTTTGCATCTATAAAATAGTGTAAAGCTATCTACCTTACAGATCTCTTTTGAGGATTACGCACAAGTACACATAAAGCTCTTCGTACAGTGCTTCTCACACAGCAAGTTCTCAATGCCACCTTAGCTACCATTACTATCGGTATCCCTGGTCTTCAGCAGAATTGCAAAATAAACTTTTTCATTAGGTCTCCTATCTCTTTTTCTCAATTACATTTAACCACCTGGCAAGCCAATAATAATTACTGTATGTATAAACAATAAACATGAAAAGAGAATAGTGCAGAAAATGGTGCAGGATTGAATAAATAGGATCTGGATTCCAGACTACCAATAACTCATTCAATGACTTGGGACAGGTGTCCCAGTCTCTTTGGGCCTCCATTTTCTTAGCTATAAAACCAGTTTCAGTTAAATGTTGTCAAGAGTTCTTTTGACTTGGCGCCCATAGTACAGTGGTTACGGCGCCAGCCACATGCACTGAAGCTGGTGGATTCGAGCCCAGTCCGGGCCAGCTAAACAACAATGACAAATGCAACAAAAAAAAAATAGCTGTATGTTGTGGTGGGACCCTTCCAGCTACTTGGGAGGCTGAGGCAAGAAGTTTGAGGTTGCTATGAGCTTTGATGCCAGGGCAGTCTACCAAGGGTGACATAGTGAGACTCTGTCTGAAAAAAAAAAAAAAAATAAAGTTCTTTCCTCCTTTACAATTCCACAATGCAATAACCTCACATAGATTTTAAAGTTGTGTATTGTTAGTACCTATCTTTTGTCCTCCCAGATTTTTGCTTAGACAATCATCATCCTTATCAGCTATCAGCCAACTACCAAAGGAGAAGCCCTGAGAGTACTGAATCCTCTCTTCTCCAAGGAAAAATCTAAATCAACTCTCAGTTTATTTTTCTTCCCCCCATTCATTAAACTCAAAACTTTACCACTTAACCACTGTCTCTCCATCAAAAAAAATTGTCTTAAAACTTAACAAAAACAAAAATTTAAGCACTAGCTCTGAAATAAAAATTTGTTAGCCTGAAACTCAAGTATTAATTTATCTAAAAGAAAAAGACTCCTTATGACCATTAGTAGATGGATTCCAAGTGGTGCTGCCTCCCAAGTGATGCTGCCCCCCAAGTGATCAATGACACTGGATTAACCTACATTAACTCCAGATTAAACAAGATGCCGCCATTTGCATTTAATTATGTGTTTCTGCTCTTTCTCAGATGTATTGAGACTTTTATAATCATGTACAAGGCATTCATCAATAATACTGATTTTCCCACCGATCTAAATGTGGGCCACAGGGAGAACAAGGCAAAAAGAAAACTAAAGACTTAGCAATGCCAACCAGGGGAAACTGCCAGTTCCCTCAGGGGATCCAGGATCGATCTGACTGAAAACATAACTATTTACCATCCAGCACGCAGAATTTGAAAACAAAAACATACCAGGCTTTATAGAAGAATGTCTCAGTTTATGTAACACCTACCCTAATCTAATATTGTATATAAAGTGAATTTTATAAATCTAACACTTTGAATACACTACCCATGCTTGCTAGCCAGAAATAAAGAATATATAGATACTGTTTCAGAATCATTTCTTTCATTTAAACCCCCCCCACACACACACACATATATATCCATCCATTAAGGTTTTTTTATCATTACATTTGCTTAAGGCAACCAAATCCTTATAAATAAAAGTAAATATCATACCTTGGATATTATTATAACATCTTATTTATTCTAAAATGCATAGGGACTACTTCTATGATAAAGAAAAATTTTAATAGAAACTATTCAAAGACTAATATTTATTCAGTCACTAACTCAAAAGTAGTATTCATCCTGAGGTGCTACAAATGATAATGACTTCAATAAAATTGATAGAATCAAACTGTTCAAATACAGAGGCCTCTTCAAGTGCCCAAACCCCTCACCAATATATTTACAATAGGCTCAACCACAGATGGAAAAAAGATAAAACAAGGGGTATGATTTTCCTCTGCCTTTTCAAAACTGAGGTAATCACTGTTCTAAGTAGTAAGCAACCCTTGTAAATAGCCAGAAAGTTCATCTGAAAAGGAGATTTATTCAGCTTGCTGCCCCAGTAAACTATTATACATGCATACACTCACATAATGCTTAAAAAAAGAATCACTTTGTCCAAACAACCACCACTACAAAAAGGATCAATTGACTGAAAAGTTATCCATTATCCCAGAAATAAAGCCTGTAATAAAGCAAGAACCAATATAAAGTGCAGAAGACTAGTATCATTTCTTTCAAAATTATAAAACAAATCTCAGGCCACAGTACCACTCCTAAGTGATCAAGAGTAAGATTCACTGAGAAAGGATTTGATACAGCACAGCTGTGTGAATTTGAAACATCCCAGCTACCATTTCCAGTCTGAAAAGGTAAACTGTCAGAAATGTTTCTGACATTCTGACATGCTAGCACAGCTAATTTCTAGAAAGATTATCAGTAAACCAAATGTGCTTAGATTAGCTTTTCATCTTGACAGTCAATCATACAGTCACACATGCTGCAGAAGGAGTTAACATTTTGCTCACTATACCTTAAGCTATCAAAGAGACCAATTTTATGCAAATTTTCACCAACTGCAAATGGAGTTGGGTTAATAATCATAGGTCTAGATTCAATATGCAAATTCGATTTAAATACCTAAGCCAGAGTTATCCTGAGAACACTACCTGTCATAGCACTTTTTTATTTGGTACACAGTATCATCTTTCATACCCACAACACATGAACTCTTAACAATATACAAAGCTAAATGAGCCAAGTTATTATGCAAATTTTACCAAAACTCCTTTGAGAAACACAAATAAAAAATACAGGTGGTAATACCTGTATAACCCCCCCAGTGTTTGCATGAATGACTAAGTTTGCATAGGACGGGTCAAATAAAACAGTTCCAGAAGGGCAAGTCTTCTCCAGGAACTTTCCATTTTAAAGACTGAAGCAAACATTTATACTTAACCTGAAAGAAATGGAGGAGGGGGGAGATGTAAGTGAATGAATTTATTCCCAAATATATAAAAATGCTATGACTTTGTTCTTTATAAGTTATCTAACATCTAACATTTACTATCTATTACTTAACCTCTCTGGATTTATACTTCTTAAAATCTGACAAAGAAAAGAAAAAGTAAAATATGTATTTGTACTTACTTGCATTTGTATAAACTATGGAAGGATATATAAGAAACTAATGTTTTTACCCAGAGAGTATACAAGATAATTCAGCAAATAATTCAGATAGAACAACTTCTGCCTTTATATTTTGGGTATTTTAAGCCAGGTGACAATATGACTCGCTTTAATAATTAAAAATGTAGGGTGGCTCCTGTGGCTCAAAGGAGTAGGGCACCTGCCCCATATGCGGCAGATGGCAGGTTCAAACCCAGCCCTGGCCAGAAATAAATAAATTAATTAATTAAAAATGTAAATAAAATGATGTGCTACACCACAGTAGCAGAAAAGACTTTTTATAATTAACTGAAATTTAAAATGAAATTTTAACATTCCAACAGTCTGCAATTAAACTTAGGCAGACTAAAAAACATTAAAGAGACTTTATAATTAAAATTTTATAATAAAAAATTTTAATAAATTCTTTTGTCACATGTAAAACCCCCTTATAACAAAGCAGAAATGCCAATGTTTAAGTATATGAAAAATAAATGCCCCCTCATCTTCCTGAGGCAGAAATCTTACAGCATGTAGTAAATCTATTTTAATTATCTTCATTCTCAGGGCTAAAAACTAATTATTAAGAGTTGGTAAAATTAGCTGCCTGAAATGTTTAATTTGATTCTAGTTACATATGTATACTTTAATGAACACAATAGGTATTTCTCAGTAGGCCACCATTTACAAATTTAAAACTTGTCTGTGCTCATAACAGGAGGTCATGTCACAAATGACATGCCATACTTTATATAAAAGTTCAAATGTACTCTATCTTCAAAAATGGCTGCAACCTATTTTTCAGTCATCACTTTATAGTCCTCAAAATCAATAGGAAGCTCAGTAAGCTGAGGCTCCAGTTTAGAAACAATTTTCCCTTCAGGGGAAGAAGAAAATTGGTATGTGACATTAACAAAAGCAAATATTGATATAAAACCAGCCCACACCACAGCTTTCCCTAGATTGCAAATTATTCCAATGGTTTTTGTAACTACAGCCATCACAAATATAAGAATTCAAGGAAATACAATTTCATTTTTCTTACAGTACCTCTGAAACTTTTAATGTTCCAATGCTTTACAGCTTTTGTGGCCCCATGCCATCACTCTAAATGAAGGGACTGCAATTCACATTAGAAGCACTGCCACATCTGCACTGTAACTCCAGCCACCATAACAACCTCACAACAGATACTAATGGACACAGAGGAGGGAATAAAAGCAGATAAAGGAGAGAGAAAATGTTGGCTCAGTCCTCATGTCCTTTTTTAGCACTCAGTAGTGGAACCTTAATGATTGCTATCACATTTCCCTCTCAGGCTGCAATTAGACATTTATTTCAATCGTGTCTAAAGCTCTGAATCTCAGAAGAGTTCCTCCTTTTAGAAACTCTATATATCCACTTAGCAGGATATTTTCTAATAAAGAAAAAGGAAAATGGATATCAGGCAGAGTTTTCAGGAGGAAAATAAACCCTAACTACAACAATTATTAATAAAATTATGGTACCCCCTACTCTGACCATAGGTTATTTATGTATCTGTCTCTAAGCATCACAATGACCTTATTAGGTACAACATAATATAATCTTCATTTTAAAGATGAAAAACAGACTCAAAGTAAAGTAAACTGAGACAGCTGTGACCATCAAATGACAGAGCAAGATTTAAAACACAAGACTGCCTGTTAATACTAATAAGAATAACAATAAAGTATCAGCAGCCTACTACTTTTGAGTATTTCTCCTCAGTACACTTCTGAAATATTTTAATTTAAGTTCATTTATGACTCATAACAATCACATGGAATAGGCACTGTTATCCTTATTTTATAGATGAGAAAACTGGGTATGGAGAGGTTAAACAACTTGCCCAAGGTCATACAGCAAGTGATTTAGTGGCTCTTACACTTTCTCAGCCAGTCAGTGCCATTACCTACATCTTTAAAATTAATTCTGCAGTCAACGAAGAACTGCAAAACTTTAAACATAAATTTAGACTTCACTCTTAGTACCATATTGCAATATGAGAAAACTACCTAACAAAATAATTGTGAATGTATTTTTACTAATATATTCTTTTTCTGAAATTCAATCACACTTACGTGAATTGGGAGGCCATCCACTTTCCTAAAAGGCTGAAAGGCAAATAATGAATCATTTTCGAATCAAACAAGAAGTATTATAAAAGTTCCTGGAATGCTTCATGACAACACAGCCAAAGGAAACTTGAGAAGCAATATTATCAACTATAGAATTAAAGAATCAAAAACTCTACTTACAAAGTTAAACCTCTGAATTTCACTGGCTTTTCAAAGGGTTATTAATTACATTTAAATTCAAATAGTAAGCGATCTGAAGCTGTCTTCTCCGAAAATGTACATGTGTGCGAGAATATGTGTGTATAATGTTAAGTATAAAAAAGAAAACAGACTGGGTGTTGTGGTGCATGCTGGTAATCCTAGCAGTTTGGGAGGCCAAGGTGGGAGGACTGCTTGCAATCAGGAGTTCAAGACCAGCTCAAACAACACAGAAAGACTCTGTCTCTCCAAAAATACAGAAAAATTAGCTGGGAGTGGTAATGTGCACCCATAGTCCCAGCTACTCAAGAGGCTGAGGCAAGAGGATCATTTGAGCCCAGGAGTTAGAGGTTGCAGTGAGCCATGATCATGCCAAGGCAACAAAACAAGACCCTGTGAGGGAAGGGAGGACAAAAGTGAACCCACCACTGATGGAAAAATATAACAGTAATATGAAAAATATTATAAATGTATTTTAATAGCTCTAATTAATGCCATCTAGCCTGAACATTCATAATATGTGAATCTGATAACAAAAGGCAAAGAAAAATTCTCAAGATGGCATAGATATTCATGGAGGAAAAAACATCACCAATAATTTCACACAGGGTTTCCTGAAAAATAAAAAAATAAAAAAACAAGATACCTTCTCTTTTGGTGGTGAGATTTTTATGTCATCTGGACAAAGACTTTTTAAGTCATGTAAAACCACAAAAGATAATCTTACAGTATCAGACTTAAACTTAAGCATATAATCCTATAAAACAAAAACAGATAGTAGCTAAACTAGACTCGAGACTTAAGTGTTTAATTTGAGCTTTCCATTCTAGTCAAGGAAAGTAACAACTCATTCTTAGAATTATGATATCTACAACAGGAGCAGCAATAAAATGTAAGATAGAGGAAAATATTTTAAAAGGTGGTCTCCCTCTATCCCATGCACCTAGTGGAGAAGCAGAGTTAGAAAACAATTAACAAAGTTCAAAGCATAATTTTACTAATTTTGCTTCTTAACTTTTGAAACACTGCCAAAGATGCCTAAGCAAAAGGGAAAACAATTTTAATAAAAGAAAGTCTACCAGAGTCACTGAAATAGGAGTGCCAGAGGGAAAAACTGAAATAGAAAACTTCAAAGAAACCGTAATCGAAGATGCCTTCTTCTTCACTGCCTCATCTCAGAGATTAAAGATGATTTTTAAAGCTGTTCCATGAACACAGAGATCAAACGTTCATAAATGTTTATAATTTTACAAATCCTAAATTCAAAGGTGGGCTCTGAGAAATAAGAGTAACCTAAGACAGCTAGAAGGAAAAATGAATTCCTGGGTGAGGGAAAGATGTAGAAGGTAGCTGGAAGGATTACTCTTTGGGTTATAGAAAAGAAAAGTATTTTTTAAAAGCTCACTCATCACCCAGAACACCTAAATGAACAACAGTAACATGAAAAGGGAACCAAGCCACACGTTTAATGTATTTCTACTGAATTTTAACAAACACTAAAGTCGCTGTGTCTACATACTGTAGTAGTTAGGTCTTCTCCTTTAAAACAAAAATCTCAACAATACAGATTGGTCATTTCTAAGTCTGTAGACAGTTGATAAGTTTTATTATCTCAGTTAACTTACAACTCCCATCCCATAATGAGAAGAGGAAGATGAAAAAAGAAAAGATTTGCTCCCTATCAACAACAGCTTAGAACAAATCAACTACTAAGCAGAATTGTCACACAGGTGCTAATGGGATCAAAGAGACACACTTCTCTTAACTTTTATTTTTTATATATTAATCTCTTAATTACTAAATATTTAAATATGCCATTTTAAATGCTAACAGAAATAAAGCTGAACTTGAACTTTCCATTACTTTACTCCATTTCCATTCAGTGGCTACCATTCTATCAACACATACACTGAATCCCTTAAAAGTTAGAGCACCTCATTAACCTTTTTCCTCTTTGAACCTTTTTCCTCTTTGAACCACCATGGCATAACAGAATAATTCATGTACTTATTTTCTGGTACCTAAACCTCACATTATTTAAAACAAGGTAAAGCTAAAATATAAAGCAAATCAGATAGTTTTAATCTATTAAATTTAGACAAATTTCTACTCATTCTTTACTCCTACT
Source organism: Galagoides demidoff (assembly GCA_963574575.1). NCBI lineage: Eukaryota > Metazoa > Chordata > Mammalia > Primates > Galagidae > Galagoides > Galagoides demidoff. The sequence continues at coordinate 17,017 of CAUYQV010122910.1, read as the reverse complement.
GATTCGTTCTACTTTATGAAGCCTCCCCTAGGCTTCTGAAACAGAAGTCATTACTACTTCCACTATAACTCCATTAACTCTAACTTCCATTTTGTACATAGGCCAACAAGAGTATATCATCTTGACTCTTAATTACTATTTATTAATTAAATATTTACTAAATCTCTAGTACAGGCTAGGAATTGTTCTGGGTTCTACTACAGCAATATCACCAGACAAGACTCTTGCTCTCAAAAAATAAAAATAAAAAAAGACTCTTGTTCTCATGGAATTTATATTGTACTGGTGAAAAAACACATCATGAATAAATAAATAACACCTCAGGTGGTGGTCTATACCTAAAGAAAATAAAGAAGGTTAGAGATGAGGGAGTGCTATTTTACACAGGGTAATCAGGGAAAGTCTTTCTGATGATGATTTTTAAAGCTATTCCATGAACACAGAGATCAAACTTTCATAAATGTTTATAATTTTACAAATCCTAAATTCAAAGGTGGGCTCAGAAAAATAGACAGCTAGAAGGAAAAGGCAAGATTTGAGCAAAGTCCTGAAATAAGGGAACAAAACAAGTAGATACCTAGGGAAAGAATGTTCCAGGCATGAGGAAACAGCACGTCCCCGCACATGCTTGGTATGTTCAAAGAACAGCTCAAAAATTAGAGTGATAGTGGTGATAGGAAATGAAGTCAAGTAGTAGAAAAGAAGGTTAGTTTCTCTGATTCCACTTATGGCCAGTGGCTACCACAGAGTATAGAGTACAATATTCTATCAGTGTGGAAAGTTCTATTGGACAGCATGGGGAATTTTGAACAGAAGAATAAAATAATTTAACTTAGATTTTCAAAGAATCTCTCTGACTGCTGTGTGGAAAACAGATGGCAGCAGGGAGATAAATCAGATAACTATTAGAATCTAGGCAAAGAACTATGCTGGCTTACAAGGTGGCAGACTCAGTGGAAATGATAGAAAATGATAGGACTCTGGGGCCGTGCCTCTGGCTCAAGGAGTATGGCCCTGGCCCCATATACCGGGGGGAGGCAGGTTCAAGCCCAGCCCTGGCCAAAATTGCAAAGGGAAAAAAAAGAAAGAAAATGATAAGATTCTGGGTATGTCTTAAAGGCACAGCCAGGATTTACTAATTGATTCAATGTGTGATGTGAAAACAAGAGTAGTTATCCCCAAATCCAAAGTTTTCGGCCCAGGCAACTGAAAAGACAGGAAGACCAAGATAGGAAGGCTCTAGAGGAGCAGATCTATGGGGGTAATGAAGAGGTTTAGATGTGGCAAATAGACATGCTAATCAAAGGTCCAAATTCAAATACTACATAGGCAGAGAATCCAAGATTAAAAAAAAACATTTATTTGGGAAGCATGAGCATATAGAAAGTGCTTAAAAGCTATGGAACTCTATAAAATTGCAAATAAAACAAACTGTGGTATATGCCATGGAATACTACTGAGCCATTAAAAAGATGGATGGTGTTGTCACATTTTTGTATTATCCTGGATGGAGCTGAAACATATTCTTCTTAGTAAAGTATCACAAGAATGGAAGAGTAATTATCCCCGACTCAGTGCCTGTAGCTCAGCAGCTAGGGTGCCAGCCAAACATACCAGAGCTGGCAGGTTCAAACCCAGCCCAGGCCTGCCAAACAACAATGACAACTACAACCAAAAAATAGCCGGGTGCTGTGGTGGGTGCCTGTAGTCCCAGCTACTTGGGAGGCTGAGGCAAGAGAATCGCTTAAACCCAAGAGTTTGAGGTTGCTGTGAGCTGTGATGTCACAGCACTGTATCGAAGGCAACATACTGAGACTCTGTTGAAAGAAAAGAAAGAAAAGTAATTGTCCCAATGTACTTTCATCTCCTACCACCACTATCACCTTAATTTTTGTGCTGTTCTTTGAACTGAGACTCTGTTGGGGGGAGGGGGGGAAGGAAGGAAGGAGAAAAGGAAAGGAAAGGAATTATCCCAATGTACTCAACACTAATATGAAGCCAGAAGATAATCTAATGCATGTCCACATAGGAGAAAACCTCATTTCAATTCAAGTTGAGGGGAGGGGTAATAACAGAGGGAGAAAAGGGAGGGGGGTGAAGTGCTCCACTAAATGGGCATGGTGTGGGGTGTCTGGCACACCTTTTGAATGCAGGTCATAACCACAGGAGAGACTCTACCTAACAAAATCAAATATTTTGACCTGGCTGTTTATACCCTCACATTAACCTGAAATTAAAAAAAAAATACTAAAATTACAAATAAGTATAGGTGAAGAAATAAAATAAAGAAGTGCCTTGGGAATGCTCTAACATTTTGGTATCACAAAATGAGGACCAGCCAGCAAGGGTGACTGCAGGAGCAGCCAGTGGAATAGGAAGAGAACCTACAGTCAATGGGAAGCAGCGTCCAGGAGGCCCAGGGAAGACAGCATTTCTAGAAGGAAAGAGTGATCAGTTATGGAAAATGTGAACTGATAAAGACTCAAAGATAAGAACTGAGAAGCGACATTTGTGTTTGCCCATGTAGACATCACTGGTGAACTTGACAAGAGCACTTTTAAGTAAAGGGGCCTGACTGAACTGAAAATAGAAAGAAAAGCAGCAGATATAAACAACTCCCTATAAGAAGTTTTGCTATTAAAAAGGAAGAAAGAACAGTTGGAAAGGTATGTGGTGTCAAGAAAGAAGATTGCTTAAGGTAAGACACATCACAGAATGTTTGGTGATAGAAATGATCCAGTGAAGAGGGGAAATGATCCCTGTGTTGAGAAAGAAGAAAACTGCAGGGGCCATGACCTCCAGCAGGTAAGCAGAGAAGATTACACAAGCGACAGAGCGGGCCTTAGATAAGAACACAGACTAAACATCAAGTTTCGGGGAGGGACCTGAGAGTCTTCTACACATACGATGAACTCACACAGGCAGGTAGACTTGGTACAAGGAAGTATGGATATTCTCAACTGCTGTTCTAAATGGCTACGCACCTCAACAGACGACAGCTTTTCAGAGGAATGGGCTCTTTTAGTCTTCTTTTATTCCTAGCACTAACAAACTGGCACTGATTAAATTATTCAAGAGTTCCACTGAACAAATACATTCCTAGAACTACCTAACTACCAAGGGACCTCAGTTTAAGCCTTAAAACTCACCAGGGACTTACCAGTCAGTTTGGAACTATGAACACTCAGTATTATACAGAAGAAAAGGGTGCCACAGCTATCACCAACCACATCCGACCTCCCCTCCCCACACTGTGCCTCTCAGGGATGGGGCAGGAGGGTTACATGCCCTTCCAGCCCGCCCGTGCAGAAAGTACTTCCTGTTCTATCAAAACTCCCAGTGACTATTCACTACTGTTTTAACTCACTACTCAGACACTACCCTGTTTTCTCAGAACAGACCGGCTAGTTCTGCTCTTGCGTAAAATTGAGCCCTTCTACCTGTAAGTAACTGTAGAGTAGCTAATTCAAGGCTGATTCCTGTGATTCCCTCCCAGCTGCCCAGATTTACAGACAACACAGACCACTATTTACAAAAAACCTGCAGAATTTGTATAGATTTTTAAAATAAGAATGAGATTAGGAACTAAATATATAAAATGGAATTCAATTTCCTGAGCCCCTTTCTAAGCTTAAGGATATTGAAAACAAATCAAATGTGAAATATGAGTAGTAACACACACACAAAAACAGCAGAACCTCAACAACATAACCGACATTCATTAAAGAGAGAAATCCAGATCCTCTAGTACATGCGTATCTGGTCTGTTGATATATTTACTTTCCTGACAAAATATGTTTATTAAAATAAGTCAACGCTTATTAAATCTGCTAAATTTGACAAAGATAAAAAATGTCTTTAATCTCAAAAATTTCTGTGAGTAGCAAAAATTGCTGAGAGGAGTCACTCTCTGCTAAGGCAGACTGAAATTAATGTGGGGGAGCTCTTACTAACAAAAGTGTCTGATTAGATAAGATAATGCAGTACATCCATTATATCCATCCTAACAATACCATTCACAAGCCTATAGCTAAGACTCTTAGCATTTCCATTATAAAAACCTGTTTTTCAACTCTGCCACCTGCCATCCATTAAAAAAAAAAAAATTATTCTCCCATAGCTTTCGAGTGTTGATCCTGGAAACATTCTACCACCGCTCCTACTAAATGTTTTTGTTCTATAGATTATCATGCAAATAATTCCAAGAGTTTATTATGTCTTTCCACATTGCACTGGTCTAAGACAAATAGTAAGGTTTTAATCAGCAGGCAAGGATCACAGGAACATTCACTGCAGAAATACATCAATATGTACTGGAAGTCAATTTGATAGGATCTTAACAGTAAATCAGAATATTATCCAAAATAATTATCACAGATATTTACGCTACGGAAGACATCAAATCTGATCAATGTTCTTCATTTAACTTCAGGAGGAAAAGTCTAACAAGGTAAAATGAATCAGAAGGCAAAAAGGAAGAATTGTGTAAAAAGAGCTAAATTCATGGCAAGGAAAAGCAGTCTGTAATGTTGAATAGAACACGAAGGAAAAAATGGGTTAAAATTCATTCAATCCACCAACCCTTTCCTCTCCAGGATGGTAGCTAGCTACCAACTAAACAAATGTCCAAATGTACTGCTAAGTTTACTTTTCCTAAAAAACTATTTCTCAAAAAAAGAGAAAATTGTGTTGTATTGCTATTATTAAATCCATTTACAAAGTCTTTATTACTAAGACCTTTCTAACGCTCTCACTTTCCATACTTTGAGTAACAGAGTAGCTAGCACTCAGAGGAGACAGTACCCTGAGCAACAAGGTCTTGAAGCCTAGAAAAGTCCCCTGGAACAATCACCTGAATCAGTAAAAACTGCCGTAATGGCTGCAACCCTGACTTAACTCCCAAGAATATTGTCTCACATTGGCAAATATTGAATTTCATTGCAAACAAGCCTTTCAAAGATGACTTTTTAAAAAAGCATTATACTAAATAACAAGTGGTTACACTATAGACATCAAAATATATGCCTCTACAATAAGAAAGACAAAACCAACTGTTCTTAAATTATAAGAATAGGCACCCAGGAGAAAATTTCCAGAGAACTCATGATAAATAGATCAAAAATATGTAGGATTTCAAACAAGTTGAAAGGAACTGAAGCCTAGAAAACTGTGAGACAACTCAAAAAGAAGAAAAACCCTTATGTTTGAAGAGTTTAAATAAAATTGCTGCATGAAAAGCTAGGGGAGAAGAATCCTATTTTAAAATGAATCTGAGCGTGGTGGCTCATGCCTGTAATCCTAGCACTTTTGGGAGGCTGAAGCAGGTAGATTGCTTGAGCTCAGCAGTTCAAGACTAGCCTGAGCAAGAGGGAGGCCCCATCTCTACTAAAACTAGAAAAACTAGGCAGGCACCTATAATCCCAGCTACTTGAGAGGCTGAGGCAAGAGGATTACTTGAGCCTAAGAGTTTGAAGTTGCTGTGAGCTATGACACCAGGATACTCTACCCAGGGCAAAAGAATCAGACTCTGTCTCAAAAAAATAAATTTAAAAATAACCATATAATTATTTCATATAATGCAATTTTAAATATGTATACATAACATAATTAAATATAGGGATACTTGACAATTTCATCTTCATCCCTAAAGTTTATACATTCAAGTTAGCCAAACATTTTTTTTAATCTTCTCATTGGGAAAATGGCGGCCTTGCCTTACGATCGCCGGTGTTTGCCACCTACGGTAATTAAAAAAATAGAGAACAGGATCAGATCTTTTCTATTTTTTAAATCATATCCGTCAGCTCATAGCATAATATCTTACTGATATTCAAATATGTTACAAACTTAAGCAACATATTAAATTTTACATATAAATGAAAAGGTCTCCATAAAATATATTGTGGAGAAAAAAATCAGAATAGTTGTATGGGTTAGATACATGAAGAAAATACTTGATCCTCAAAAATCAATTATGAATTTTCTCTGAGTCTATTTTTGGAAAATATATTTATCTATACATCTATATGCACATGTTTTAAAATGGGCAGCTTTCCAAATCCAGGGTCCATGAGACAGCTTTGTTGTGCTTTTCTAAGCAGGCTTAATCCTTAAAAAGAAGTTAATGTAGATACAGCATGCAGAAAAATACCTGGCACAGAGTAAAAGCTAAGTAAGTTTCAGGAATTACTATGAATTGCTAAACCCAAAACTCAGATGTTAAAGGTTCTGACATAATTTATTGACTTGTATTTTATTGCAAAATAAAAAACCTACAGTTTCAAGACATTATAAATTATAGATAAGTAAAATAATAAGCAAACTAAAGCCAATACTTTGATGATTACAGCAGGCAGTTCATACTGGCTATAAATCTCCCATTGCCCAATTCCGAAGGCTGCCAAAGAAGCCATCAGTACTTACCCCGTTGTCTGTCACTCTAGTAGGGTCACTTTAACACTGATATTTCAGCTCAGCGCCTGTGGTTTAAGTGGCTAAGGCACCAGCCACATGCGCCTAAGGTGGTGGGTTCAAATCCAGTCCGGGCCCACCAAACAACAATGATGGCTACAACCAAAAAATAGCCGGGCGTTGTGATGGGCACCTGTGGTCCCAGCTACTTGGGAGGCAGAGGCAAAAGACTCGCTTGAGCCCAGGAGTTGGAGGTTGCTGTGAGCTTTGATGCCACAGCACTCTACCCAGAGGAATAGCTTAAGGATCTGTCTCAAAAAAAAAAAAAAAAGCACTGATATTTCATAAGGTACAGCATTAAAAATGAAGGTTAGTGAAACTTAAGGTAAACTAAGAATTTAATATCTTATATAAAATTTTTCTTCAAAAATTTGCCTGAAATCTAAGAAAAGAAATGAGATTTAGTTTACTCAATACATTTACTTAAACAAGGGTCTTGAAAGGATGAATACTTTGTAAGAATGAAGGATATGGCTCCATCTCTGTGGCCCCCACAGCATCTAACTTGCTATCTTTTACACAGTATTATATATAGTGAAAGGGCCCTATGAAAATGATTCCTTGTGAAATTCAAAGAATAATAAGGCTTCTTACCAAATATAGGCAGCATATTTTATGAGCTGGTAAATGGCAAAATTACTCCTTAACAAACAACATCCAGCGTTACAAATTAGTAGGAAACAAGGAGATGACCTACTGCATCTGGAGGACCAAGGCTTTGGAGGTCAAGGTACAAAAACATCTGGACTTCTCTTGGAAAAAGTAATAAAGTATTTTAAAATAAAAAGTAAAATGTAGACAAAGTGCCAGTGAAACTGACCCAACCACGAGCTGCAGGGGGAGACACAAGGGCTATGGCACAGTGATCAAAAGGAGAAAATACTACCTGGAATGCTTTCACCCATAGCTAAGAAAGGTGACAGCCAAAAAACAGGCTACTTATAACCTGGAGAAGAAGCATGATAATAAAAAAGGAACTTTGTCTTTCAAGAGCAAATAGAAGTAAAAAGCGAGTATTCCATGAAGGACAAAGTAGAGATCCCTTTAAACCCTGTGAAGACTAGAAATGGCTCAGTACACTGACATGGTAGGTGATGCCCTCTGAGACTTTCCTTGAGACTTTCCTAAGTTTACGAACGTCCCAGATAGACACACAAGAACCTCTGCTAGCCTCACTCATTAACCAAATGTCTAGAATGAAGCTCATTCCTACATTTATCATTTTTATTTAATTCTCATAAGCCTACAACTCCATGAAACTGTTGGTTTTTCTCCTAACAAATTACGAAATGTCATGAACTTTCTGGATGCTCAAAGATAAGTGAAACCCCAAATGCTAAATTCACACATGTCAAGGACCTAGGTGTGCTAAGTCTTTCTGAGTACAAAGAGGCCATGTGGTAATACAATACCTTCAACTGCCATTGTGTAATTCAGACACACACACACACACACACACACACACACACATATTCAGAGACCCTCCCTGGAGTCTCACTCCCAGAGCCTACAGCCAAACACCCAAGTAGGAGCAGTCTGTTATAAACACAGGCTTGAATAACCACACACTTGGTCATGCAATTAGCTCTGCTGAGGTTTCAGGTACTCGCTCTGACCACTACTGCCACAGATTTCTGGTTGTAAATCATTCGTTCCCATCTCTCCTCTCACATAAAAAAACTGAACTGTGCAAGATATATTTTGTGAATTATAGAAATTATAAAAGTTCCAATGTCCACATCTGTTTCGATATTGTCAATCCCTGAAATACCCAATGAGCACCGTCCCTGGGATCAAGGAAGAGTGAGGAGCCTATTAGACACGGAGACTGTGGCATACCACGGACTAAGAGCACAGGCTCTGCAACAGACCTGCAGGGTTGGAATCCCAGCTCCACCTCACGACCAAGGGGACTTCAGTTCAGTCCTTTAACCTCTTTCTGCCTCAGTGTCCTCGTGGAAAACAGGGATTAAAAAGAAAAGATAACCACTTCATGAAGTTAGGAGAGTGTATGTCCAACAGAACAGTGTATAGCACATAACCAGGTTAAGTGCTAGCAAAATAAATGTTATACGTAAAAATTCAAAACTGAGTTGACATAATTCTAAAGAGAAAGAAGGGCATCAATTAGGAGCATCTTGGAAAAGCTTGACTTTGGTATACACTTCACGAATTTCTTCTATGAAAAAGGGCAAGTTCTTCAGCATCAGTGCAAGAGGAGTCCACACTGAGCACTGCTCTCTTTCCTACCCAGTATCTCTGGTCATTGCCCATGCACACTTGTCCTCTTGGCTCAGGGTTTAACCTCATCAGCACCCACCACGTATAGTGCTCAGTCCTGAGGAAAGAAAATTCAAATTTTACATCACAAGAGTTTCTTTTGGAAACATGAAGTCCTTCATTCACCATCTGTGTCTGCCATGGAGATATAAGTAAACAACCAATCACAAAACATAGTTAAGTAAGAGAATGCCTGTGAAGCACTCCGCATAGGGACTGGCACCCTATAAATATAAGTCGTCATTAATCCTCCTAACAATTCTCCTCAAAAAGAACTATTCAATCTCTCACCTTTAAGGGAAAAATAAATTTGTATTTGATGACTAGTGTACACATTTTTGTTGCTAGAAGCAAATCAAATTTATACTTGCAACAACTTGGATGAATCCTAAAAACATCATTTTGGGTAAGAGAAGCCAAACATAAAGGAATATACTATGATTCCATTTATATGACTCTCAAGAACAAGCAGAATCAGAATTCGGAGAACTGACTAAAAAGAGATGACAAAAGTCTCTGGGGTAATTAAAACATTCCCTACCCTCTATGGGGTGGTGGTTACAGAGGTATATAAATGGGGGAAAAACTGTTGATCTGAACCCTTAAGATCTATGCATTTTGTTGGATATAAATTATACTTGAAATTTTAAAAAATTTAAACAGCAAATACATCGGTATATACTCTTTGTCATTTTGAGTAGGAATGTTTATACACACCTTGGTGACTGGGAGGAGAGAAGATTTAGAGTAACTGCCTCAGAAAGCTGGAGTCAAAGACTTACGAGTTATGGCTCAGGGAAGATAAACGTATGCATAAAACCATTCCCTGCCCTCCCTGCCCCTCATCTTTGCCTCCAGGCCCTATTGTCTCTCTTGGTTCTGATCACTGCCTCATTCTTCCCACTCTGCTCCTCTAGTCTACAGTCTCTGCTTACACCATGATACTAATAGAGTTAACAGAAAGAAAGACTATGAATACCCAATCAAAACAGCAATGTTTTTATTAAAAAGACCAGCAGCTGTGTGAGCAGAGACTTGTAAATGCATCTGTTCTGCGGGATTTTATGTTTAATTCAATTTGTTCGAATCAGAGCAGCAAAGCCCTATAACTATGAGCTAGACAAGGAAATAGTTTTGCTAAAAGGAATCCTACATTAACATGGTGCTTGTTAGAAAGAATTATACCTATTCATTCGTTCACTCATTCAAGGGACAAGCACTTACTGAGCACCTATTCCATCCCAGCTATTATGTCCGGGGCTAAAACACAAAGATGAAGTACAGCCTGGTAGAGGTGACAGACATCTGAACAGATGGTTATAATACACTGGCAGGTTCAATAACACACTTAGGCCTGGGGTAGCACTATGAAAGCAGAGAGCAGGAGATGATTTCCTTTGAAGGCTAAGCTCTTCTGGAGTAAAAAAGGCAAAAACGAAAATGAAAAATATATTTACTCCCGCCACACATGGGGGCTTCAACTATATTGGTAATGTTTTATTTCTAAATCTGGATAGGCAGCATATAACTGTTTCTTATCATATTCTTTTAATCATTTTCTCTGTAAAATACTTCATAATAAAATCGTTAACGCTATCCACCAAGTAGTGCCTGCAGACTCTGAAAGCCTTCCCCAATAGCAGCTCCTTCTCCGACAACAGACAGCTTAGAGTTGCCAGGGTGAGCTCACCAGCAGTGACAGGAAATGGGGAGCAGAGGCAGATGGAGGGGGTCCTCTTGGAATACCTGTGCATGAGGCTTGAAACGGTTTAAGGAGATGGCTCACTGAGATACCATCATATAGTGCAAAATTACAAAACGAATTACAAAATGGGTATGAAGAACATATTCCAACTTCATTTAATACATACACAGAAAAAAATGAAAATATATACCTTTGCCATAGGAAAAAAAAATAAGTTTATCATACAACTAACTCCATTCATTCTGACCAGTATTCTTTCAACAAACATTTATTTCACACCATGCTACACACTCCTGCCTCCAAGGTGGCTGCAGTGAAGTGGTAGGAGTTAGTCAGATGGGGAGGTTCTAGGACAGCGGTTTTCGACCTGTGGGTCGCGCCCACAGGAACTGAAGTAAAGGGCCGCGGGCATTAGGAAGGTTGAGAACCAGTGTTCTAGGATAAGGCCTGGCATAGAGGGCACCACAAGAAAGGAACAAGGGGAAACAGAAGGTACTAAGTCTCCCACCATTCACCAGCTTCACAGGTACCACAAATAAATGCATTACCCAGGCGTAAAATGCTATGATAAAATAAGTACAATGAAATGCTGAAAACAGTGAAGACGTAAAATTAACAAAGTAACTGCTTTACCATAAGATCTCACAAAACTGCTTAATTTTACTATATTTCATACCTGCTATCAGAGGGAACAGAATTTTCAGTAGTGATGAAACATCAATTATTATCCTATCCCAACCACAAGTAATCACACCCTCTCAAAAGTACCTAGAAACGGGGGAAAAGCTGACAAAATCCTGGAACTCATTTAAAAGTTCAGTGTGCCCCCATCACACTGAAATTATGCTAGCGTAAGCTAAAGTGACTGTCAGACACATGCGTGTGCCTTTAGGCAAAGTAGACTTCTCATGACTGAAGTAACACTGTGACATGTTTACATATATAGCATAACTCCGCTACTTATCCTTCTGTTACTCTTCTCGTAGACGCTAAATGATGATTTTTGAGTCAATTTTGTGGAATCTTCATTTTTCCATCCATAAAACAATGTTAAAATAAACCCCTTATGTGTATGTCTATAGCTAAGTGAATTTAAGGTAGTTTTGAAATTAATTATTTTAATTGACTTTCCTCTCCCTCCTGTGATCCATCAGTTGTATGATGTAAGAACAATATAATTCCTTACACACCCCCTCCTCCTTACACTTGAGAGTTTAAAGGTAAGGGGCAAGACAGACTTGTGATGTTTTGATAGAGTGTGTTGCCATGGAAATGACTGGCTCGTTCCTTATGAAGCACCATGACCTCATTGCAAATGAAAAAGGAAAAGGATGATTTCTGAGGACTCATCTGAGAGAAAAATTAATAGCTAAGGGAAAAAAAGGATTTAAAAACTAAATAGATAATCTGGGAAATAATGCAATGTCGATGCTGAAATATTTTCAAAGAACTTTTAAAAGCTTTGACCTCCAAAATAGGAACCCTATGATCAAAAAGAAAAATACAGTATTAATGTGAAAATAAACTACAGAAATAACTTAGACCTGTGGATTATGAATAAACACATTACCACCTCAATCCTGATAAATTAGGAGCAAACTCCTGACTTTCTGTGGCTATATTATAAAATTAAATCCACATCACACTTTTCCTATTCTACAGTTTGCTTTTTTTTTTCTTTCTCTCTCTCCCTTTTTCAAATTTTTTTTTTTTTTTTTTGTGGTGCCCCTGTTTATACAGCTTATCCCTTATCACACTGACAAGACTGGGAACCACAGCAGATGGTCCCCCCAGACATAATTCTAACAGGTTTTTTGTGCAAACAAAAGATAAAGAAGGCTATGGCAATGATTTACTGATATCTAAAGTTGAAAACTGACAAAATACAAACTGCTTTTTTCTTAGTGTTTGAACTGTTTACTCATTAAACTACTAAATAAGATAGATATGGCCACAATTAAATATGGTTTCAAAACTACAAAACCAAATACCCAGTTTTTATAATCATTAAGTTTGTCTTAGAGTTGCCAAAATGTCTTAACTCACATTTTTTAAAAACATTACCCACCACTACCTTTGTCCCAGCAAAAAAGGGAAATATTTGTAAATTTCTGCCTCGTAAATCCTATTTAGTTGTTATGTTGTGAAATAAACTATTCATCTGGATTTTTCTTAAACAAGTAAAATGCATATGAGTCAAAAACTCCAAAATATCTTCCCATGAAAAACTCACTAAAGAAGAATTAACTGAACCAAATCTAGGATTTTAGTTGTAGAGCAAAAGTCTATTCTATTCCAAAATAATCTACTAACTGAACATAACACAAAAATAATCTAATTGAACATAACACCAAATGGAAAATGTACCCAAAATTACTCAACCCTTTAAGATTACAGAGTGTTTGCACACCATAAAACAGAAGCTACCTCCTGACAATCTAATTGCAAAGAGCAATGTTTTTATGGTATACCTGAAAACTCAGCAAGAGGCCCAAACAATAATATATAATGAAACTGACAAGCAACTGAAATAAACTACCCAGACATCAAGCAAAAATACACCAGACAGACCCACAGGGCTTTTTTAATGTAGGTCATGATTGTCAGACCATAGCGAAAACATGGTGACCCTTGATAAAAATTAACCTTGATTATATGTAATCATGCACATATTTTCCTCTCAGTAAGCAGTCCTCAGAAGAACGTTCATAAGGCTACAAGAGGTAGATATCACAGTCAGCTGTGAGCTGCTTTTAACCAGAGAAAATGTCCCATCATATTTCTTATAAGGGTAGCTTCCATCAAAATAGCCCAAGACATGAGGACTCCATGCTGAGCTAAGATTACATCCTCTTACTTTCAGAGAGTTATAATATGGCTGAGTTTTGGTGGAAAAATTACAAAAGCAAATTAAAATCAGATTAGGAGTAACAGTCCCTATCATATCATCTCTTTTATACTCTCTTTGTATAGAAATCATTGGCAAAGTCACTTAACTAAGAAGAGAGGTAGTGTCAAAATGCGTATTTTCCAATTGATCCAAGCTAATGAAACATTTTACGAAGCTTTACATGATGACAAATATTTTCTATGCAAAACAAAAATGAACATATTCATGTAATACAATTTATCCACAGCTAGTTAATGCAGCTAATGATAGTAAAAGTGTAAGCCAGCACTGCAAATTTGAACCAGTATGAGACAGCTAGTTACACTACCTTCCACAGCCACAAAGCAGATGTTTCATTTTCCTAGTGAGCCATCCCACATGAGAACTAAATATGCTCCAATCAATGCAAATCCATCCCAATGGGTCAAAAAGCTCATCTTTCATAGCATAGTCTTTCAATGGAAACCATGCGTGTTCTCTGTACAATGCTCCCAAATCCAAGCGAAAGCCACCTACCAGGGTTAGTAAAGCACATGTATTCCTGATGTTAGGGCTATCCAAAATTCAGAAGAGGATAAATGTATTAAGTATAATCTAACAGTTGTTATTTAATGTTCTATACCCTAAAGCAAACAGTGTATCTATTTCTGAACAGAAAACAAATACTGTCAAGCATAGAAGAAATCTAATTTTGATTTTTACAGCAAGTATGGCATTTATTTTAACCCGAAGACAACATATAAACTCATGCTGATTGATATAAGAGAAATAATTTAAAACCAGTGCAGCATATTTTCTTTGAACACATATTAGGTTCACTTCCATCTGCCATCTTTTTTGGAGCATGAAAAACTCCCTAGCTGAAATATGTTTGCTAATAAATATAACTTGAGATTTTCCTTTGAAATTAAACTGCAGAAGTGTTACAAAAACTGTCATTTGCATACCGCGCCAATCACCATTCCATTATGGTCATTCTACGGGTACTCTTAATACGTAAATAACAAACATTGACAAGCAAGGTAAAATAATAACATTGACACCCACAGTGGAAATTTCCAATCTGAAAAAGTAGATACACCATACTTTTTTTAAAAAGGCAAACAGGAAATGTGTAACAATGAGTTACGCAACATGGTCCTTAAAATCCTGAACTTACTAAATGTCATCATGTTAGTAGGAGACTCCGGCTATGAGCTAATTTAATACTTAAATGTTAATATAATTTCCCCATTACTACATCTGCCATGATTTTTTTTCAAACCAATAAAAGCAAGTTCAGAAAATGGTATGTAGGGAAAATCCTCTCCATAATATCTATCCTTGTTATACAGACAGTCACAAATAGATACTCTTTCTGAGACTAGTTGTTTTTTTTTTATTATCACTATACTTTTAAGAATTTGTGATTATTTAAGCAGGAATAAAGCATAACATTAATCTGATTTTAAAAATCTAATATAACTTAAATTAGTTACTGAATATTAGTATCTGAAATTACTGTCTCACCAGGCATTATAAATATATTTTTATAAAGTATACTTTTACTTAAAATATGCAGAAACTAAATCCTAAAATAAAGAATTAATTCCATCAGCCACAGAAAAACAAATGACAAAAACAGCTCTGGATAAATCTCGTTACAAATACTGCAATGTGGACCCCATACGCATGATAAATAAAGTATAAGAAAGCACTCAGCATTTCTATGTAAACTGCTTCTGAAGGATTATTATGGAATGCACACACTGGCTGAACTTAAAGTGTTCAGGTTTTAAACATTAATTTACTTTGACTATGTGCATGTCAAAATGAAAGATTGCTGTCTGGATCCAGACATGCCGTATTAATATTGAACACAGGCATTCACTTCAGGTCAGTAGTCACTCCAAGTCGACTTCAGCAGGTGGTAAAAGTAATGTACTCATTAAAATGTATGTGTTACAAGGTTATCTCCCCAAAACAGCTCTCAAATAGAGGTAGCCTTGAAACTTAAGCATTAGATATGCTAGAACCAACCTCTAATTGTCACAAGTCTAGAGAAAATTGAACTTACTCTTGCTGCCTAATAACCAATAAATTTAGTTGCTTTCATCAGTCTCTTGGGAAAAGTCAGAGATTTAAATTCTATGAAACTAACCTGGCTGCCTCCAACAGAGTTCAAGTGCTCTTGAACCAACTTATAACAGATCAGAGTACCATTTTAGATCTACAAGCCAAATAAGAGATTTTTCTTCATTTTGGATGTTTCCCTGTATTTCTAAATTAAGTGAAATTTTACTCCTTTCATTTGTATGAACTCCATTCAAATTATCTTCCCCTTCTTGTGAGATAATAAATTTCTATTCTCTAGGACTAAAACTCAAGATATTAGGCCTAACTTATACCAGAGAGAGGTTTTCTCCCTACTCTCCACTCCAAAAAACTACATCTGACCTTCAGCATATACAACAGCAATTTGAGTAACTACCTCCCACCAGAAGTACAAATACTTTAAAAAATTATTTTTCAACATCAAAGATAAATCTTCTCTATTTTATACCTGGTACACTTAGATTTAAATAAGATTAGTCTTGGGCTCAGTGGGTAGAGCACCAGCCTCATATACCGAGGGTGGTAGGTTCAAACTGGGCCTCTGCCAAACTTCAACAAAAAATAGCCAGGCATAGTGGTGGGTGCCTGTAGACCCAGCTACTCAGGAGGCTGAGGCAAGAGAATTGCTTACGCCCAGGAGTTGGAGGTTGCTGTGAGCTGTGACTCTATAGCACTCTTACTGAGGGTGATAAGTAAGACTCTGTCTCTATTAAAAAAAAAAAAAAAAAAAAAAAGATTATTCTCTAGCTTAGTCTTTCACTCTTTTCTGCCCCAAGTCATCCAACTAATTTACCACACACAATTAATTCACTTCTTCATTTTAATATTTTTAATATATATAAACTAAGTTCTTCACTGGGTTTTCCCCCTAAAATATGTTGATTTACTTTGTATGTAATTGCAGAGCTCCAAATTACAATTAATCATATCACATTGCTTCACTTCCTCATTATCCACCCAATTACGAGATAAGAAAGCAAGGCGAAGGACAGGTCAACAGAGAGAGGGAAAACAGAAGTCTTCTTACAAGGATAAGACTGTATCTGTCTTGTTCACTGCTGAATACACAGCGTAACAGGAGGATGATGAATATCTAAGAATAAATGAATTTCTAAAGAACCAGAAAACAGAGAATTCATCTTGTTCATTTTATATATGAATAAACTGGGGTTCAGGAAGATTAAATGACTTGTCTACGACCACAAGGTGAGTTGGTTAGCCTGCATAAATAGAACACTCGATAGATGCTCCTTTAACATCAAGCAGCTTCTTATTCTTTCTTCTTTTTTTTTTTTTTTTTTGAGACGGAGCCTCAAGCTATCCCCCTGGGTAGAGTGCCATGGCATCACAGCTCATAGCAACCTCCAACTCCTGGGCTCAAGCGAGTCTCCTACCTCTGCCTCCCAAGGAGCTGGGACCACAGGCGCCCACCACAACGCCCGGCCATTTTTTGGTTGCAGCCATCATTGTTGTTTGGTGGGTCCGGGCTGGGGATTCGAACCCGCCACCTTAGGTATACGTGGCTGGCGCCTTAGCCGATTGAGCCACAGGCGCCGAGCCCTTATTCTTTCTTCTGC
>CAUYQV010122908.1:0-16204 GCA_963574575.1 Galagoides demidoff | reverse complement strand
GATCACCTGAGCCAGGAGTTTGAGGTGGCTGTGAGCTAGGCTAACAACACAGCACTCTAGCCTGGGCAACAGAAAAAAAAAAAAAAGACCAATTATATGTGTAACTATTGCAAAGACACAAATTTTTTTTTTTTTTTTGAGTTGGAGTCTCAAGCTATCTCCCTGGGTAGAGTGCCATGGCATCACAGCCCATAGCAACCTCCAACTCCTGGGCTCAAGCGAGTCTCCTGCCTCCGCCTCCCAAGTAGCTGGGACCACAGGTGCCCACCACAACACCCGGCCATTTTTTGGTTGCAGCCATCATTGTTGTTTGGCAGCCCAGGCTGGGGATTCGAACCCGCCACCTTAGATGTACGTGGCTGGCGCCTTAGCCAATTGAGCCACAGGCGCCGAGCCGACACAAATTTTAATTACAAATATAATTTATGGGTGGAACCTATGGCTCATGAGTAGGATGCTGGCCCCATATACTGAGGTTGGTGGGTTCAAACCCAGTCCTGGCCAAACTACAACAAAAAAATAGCCGGGCATTGTGGTGGGCACCTATAATCCCAGCTACTCAGGAGGCTGAGACAAGAGAATCGCCTAAGCCCAAGAGCTGGAGGTTGCTGTGAGACTCTGTCTCTAAAAAAAAAAATATATATATATATATATAATTTAATCAATTTCTATTATTAAAACTAACATTTGTCTAGTCATCCGAGCATTAAACCTTGGATTCTGTTTTATCTCCCAGGTCCAGTCCATCATCATATTCAGTTCTCTCTGTCCTTGTTCTACTCACTTGCTCAAAACCTCACTAAGTCTCCTTCTTGCCTTAGAGTTAAGGTCAGACGGCTTGGACTGGCACTCAGGCAGCTGGAGTCTCCACTCCTCTCCCAGCCTCATTTCCCGCAACTCCCCTATACAAACCACCAGAGCATGCCTCCCCTCCTCCTGTGTCTAGTTCATTCCACTCCCCAACCCGAATGCTCTTGTAAGTCTGTGCCCTAATTTTCTTTCTTTCTTTTTTATTGAGACAGAGACTCACTATGTCTCCCTCGGTAGAGTGCTATGGTGTCACAGCTCACAGCAACCTCAAACTCTTGGGCTTAAGTAATTCTCAGTTTCCCAAGTAGCTGGGACTACAGGCGCCCACCACAACCCTGGGCTTTTTTTGTTGCAGTTGTCATTGTTGTTTTAGCTGGCCCAGGCTGGCTGAGTTTGAACCCACCAGCCTGGGTGTATGTGGCTAGTGCCCTACCCACTGAGCTACCGGCGCTGCTTCAAGCCTCACTTTCTCTGTGAAGATCCCCCGACCACCTCAGCACACAGCTCCCTGTGCTTTCTTCCTGCTCCATGGTGCATGTGCCCTAACCTGACCCCTTGTGAATGTTCAGCGGAATGGATGAAAGAATGGGCTCTGGAGCTGGGCTGCCAGACCTGGTGTCCAGCCCTACTCCCTGCTTGCTGTGTGCCTTCAGATAACCTTCTTAACATATCTGAGCCTCAATTTCACCATCTATGAATAGGAGTAATAACCGTACCTCAAAGAGCTGTCATCTTGTTATATGTACGTATGCCACATATGATAATATATTTATACAAAAACTTTATACTCTTATGCTGATTCTGTAGCTGTTTCATCTAATGTTTGCTACAGTAGGTATTGGCTACTTACACCACTCATCCCAGTCACCTCAGAGAAAGTCGGTTCAGCTGCCTGGGTGCCTGTAGTTCAATGGTTAGAGCGCTGGCCCAGTGCACTGGGGGTGGCAGATTTGAACCCAGCATGGGCCTGCTAAACAAACAAACAAAAATTCTGGTTCAGGAATAAAAATAATTACGGAGAAATACATAACTGAGGGCTCGACGCCTGTGGCTAAATCAGCTAAGGCGCCAGCCATACACCTAAGGTGGTAGGTTCGAATCCCCAGCCTGGGCCCGCCAAACAACAATGATGGCTGCAACCAAAAAATGGCTGGGCATTGTGGCGGGTGCCTGTGGTCCCAGCTACTTGGGAGGCTGAGGCAGGAGACTCGCTTGAGCCCAGGAATTGGAGGTTGCTGTGAGCTGTGATGCCATGGCACTCTACCCAGGGGGATAGCTTGAGGCTCTGTCTCAAAAAAAAAAAAAAAAGAAATACGTAACTGAGAAAAGCACCATCTTGTAAGTTGTGGGATAGCACAGATAGAAAAAAATCCCAGAGAGAAGGGAATGGTCAGCCCTAGACTCAGGTGGAGAACAAGTGCACGGTGTCAGTAATCCTCCTGCAGAAAAGAGCTTTCGGGTCCCCAGAGAGGAGAGATGGAAGCATTTGGCCAGTTGACTTGGGGTCCATTTCATTTTGCTTTGAAAGAGAGTGCATTCGTCGGCTGACTCCAAAGTGCTGGGGTCACTGGTGCAGAGCCCAGAACAAGCAGGGCCCATTGGCTTCTCCTTGGGCTTAAGGCTCCAGGGAGCAAAGGAGAATAGATGACATTTTCCTCTTGGATTGCCGAGTCCTGCTCACCAGTCTTGGAAAGGAGACAGAATTACCATCTGGCACTGCAGACTGTGAACTTGACTGGTATTCTCCTTGGGCAGAAGCCCTCACGGTGCTGTGCTGTGCAGGTGGTGGGATGGTGTTAGTGATGCTAGTGATGTGGGTGTGAGAGGGAGCCTGGACTGTGCGGGGTTATATGACACGCTGTGGGGGGCATTTGGACTGGGGGATGGCATGAGCTGTGAGGAACACAGGCAGGGGGTCCACTCTGCAGGGGGTGATATGGGCTGGGAGAGGATTGCCAGGGAGCTGTAATCTGGGGCAATTCAGGAAATGGAGTGGGGAGCTTGTGCTGTGAAGGCATTGTATTAATTTTCTATTGCTATGTAACATCCCACAACTTAAAACACCACCACTTGTCAGTTCCCAGTGACTCGGGACAGAAGTCCAGACACGGTGCAACTGAGCTTCCTACTCAGTGCATCACAAGGCTCACATCCGGGTCAGCTGGCTGAGTGCCTCTCTGGAGCTCAGGGTTCTTGTAAACTCAGGCTTGTGGGAAGAATTTGGTCTCTGTGGTCGTGGAGGGAACCCTCATTTTCTGTGGGGGGCTTCTAGTGAGGCACTCGGAGGTCCCAGGGTCTGCAGCTCCTTGGCTCCTGCCCCTCTAGACCTCATCTCAAGCTTTTTTTTTGAGACAGAATCTCACTTGTCACCCTTGGTAGAGTGCTGTGACATCACAGGTCACTGCAACCTCCAGCTCTTGGGCTTAGGGGATTTCTTGCTTCAGTCTCCTGAGTAGCTGGGACTACAGGTGCCCACCACAGCGCCCAGCTAATTTTTTGTTGCAGTTTGGTTGGGGCCAGGTTTGAACCTGCCACCCTCGGTATATGGGGCTGGTGTCCTACTCACTGAGCCACAGGCGCCACCCCCTCCTCTCAAGCTTTGCCTTTGAAACTTCTAGACCCAGATTTAAAGGGCTGATGTGATTAGGTCAGACCTACCAGATGATCCCCTAACTTAAAGGCAATGATTCGGAACATAAATGGCATCTGCTGAGTCTGGGGCTCCCTTCTCTGCAGCACCTAGATTTGGGATTGACTGAATTCCTGGGAGAAGGTGTGTGTACGTGGGCCAGAAGTTCAGGGAGATACAGGCTGGGGGACCCGTGGGTGGGGTGTGATACAAGCCTGTGGCAGAAGGGGTTGGGGAAGCATTGGGGGGGTCACAGGCTGAGGGATATAAACAGAAAAATCACAGCCACAGGCACCCGTGAAGAGCTGGCCCTGCAGATCATTTATTGAGGACGTTTCTCACCACCCTGTGGTGGGCAAGAACATACAAATCGTACCTTTGTCTAGCACCTAAAACTGAAGCCTGCTTGATTTCATACTAATAGCAAGTTTATCTTGTTATTGCAAATTCATCTTCCAGGCAACAAGGGACAGCTATGTAATGAAAGGTTCCAGACCCAAGGATAAAATCATTCTGAGATACAAGATGAAAAACGGAGATCTAATTCATGCAATGAAAGTGGCTTTTATTCCACCTGGATGGCAGGTGGGATGAGATTCCTGACTAGGGAGGAATCCACACGTAGGCTATGGTGGACAGGGATTTAAAGGGTTAGGACCGCCAGGATTGGTCTGTCCATAGTTTTACCTGGGCAGGTAGGTGGGACAGGGTTAGGGGAGGCCTGGACTGGTCGGTTCACTATTTCCTGGGAGGGACATGCTTTCTAGGAAAGGGATCTTTCCTGGGTGGGTCGGTAACCTGATTCTATCACTTCCCTCAGTCCCTTATTTTATATATAAAGGCAGAATTCTTGGGCCTCACGAGAATGTAGCCATTACCTTATATGATCCCCCTCCCCTGCCTTTTTTCTTCTCTCTTTTGCCTTTAAAATGCTGAAAGTTTGAACTTCCCCTTTAGAAAAACATCCACGGCTTGTTTGTGCTTCATTTTTTCCCTGGGTGCATCTTCAAAATCTTGGCTTAATAAACCTCCATTGATTGAGATTTTTATCTCAGTCATGTATTTGGGGTGACAGGCTGGTGCAGGTCAGGAAGGGGATCAAACTGAGAGCAGTGCAGGCCGGGGTGTGAGGCAGGCTTGGGGGAGGGTAAAACCCAACCACACACTAGGGGAGGAGAGCTCCTGGGGCGTGCACTGGCTGGGAGTGACACCAGAGTTTTGGAAACAATCCAGGCTGGGCTGGGGTGCAGGAGGAGGCTCTGTATGGAGCCTGGGTGCCTGACATATGACCAGTTCAAATCTGAGTGAGCACTAAGGCAGTGCTCAGACACCAAGGTGCGCCCAGGTGTGATGGGAACACTCATCTCAGCCTGGGGATCAGGGACAGCTTCCTGGAGAGGACGGTCAAGGACAGGTGAGACATGGGTTCAAGTCAGGTGAGAGACCACGGGCCCTGCCCAGGCACAGGGGGTCAAATCATAATACTTAGTTGTGACACTAAATCTCTGGTTAAACTATTAGACGTGTCTCTGTCCCTTTGAAACAGGATAATGCCAGTAAAGAGTAGGAGAGAAAGAGCCCTGATTGTACACCCAGAGATCTGGGTTCCTGGGTATGCTCTGCCTCACTGTTTTCGTGTCTCATTTGATAAATAAGGGAACTGGAATAGACGAGAAACACACCTCTGTAATTGTAATGTGTTTGAAATCCTTAAATGAGATAAATCTATTGAATGTAATTGGCTAGACACTATTACAATTTTAACTTATTTTCAGTGATGTGGATGATGTAATTGGTTCAAGTTAAATGCCTTTTCATAAAATGCTAAATCATTTAACAACAATAATCTCAGTAAATTTAAAAACGCTTTCTGCCTATTCAAGGAAATTTCTACTTTGGGGAAAAGTTTTAGTGTTAATGAGAAATCGGTGGATGGTCATAATCTAAATTACCTAGTTAAATTTTGAGAGTCTCATTGATTAAATTTGTTTAGTGAAATTTCAAGAAAATGCTACAGAATTGTTTGAAAACTACCACTGTAAAATCTATTCCCAGAAAATTGTTCTTTTCATCATAACCTGAAATTTAAACATGGACATAACAGTAGGTCCACTTTTGTTCTCAGAAAGTTCCTCAAGAACAAAAAAGTCTGTTAGTCGGCTCGGCGCCTGTGGCTCAAGCAGATAAAGTACCAGCCACATATACCTGAGCTGGTAGGTTCAAATCCAGTCTGGGATTTGACAATGATGGCTGCAACCCGAAAAAAAAAAAAAATAGCTGGGCATTGTGGCAGGCGCCTGTAGTCCCAGCTACTCTGGAGGTGGAGGTAGGAGAATCACTTGAGCCCACGAGTTGGAGGTTGCAGTGAGCTGTGATGCCATGGCACTTTACTCAGGGCGACAGCTTGAGGCTCTGTCTCCAAAAAATAAAATAAAATAAAATAAAGTCTATTAGTCATCAACTCAGGAAATACCTGCTTCTATAGCTCAAAATCAATACTTCATTAATTGGAGCCATGCTCTATTTCACACAATAGTATTTGCTGAAGATGTGGTGTGTATTAAAGACACTGTGTATAGTACATTACCATCATCTCATTTAATTCTCCCATTGATCTTAGGCTATCAAAACGATTATTATCCTATTTTGAAGCCAACTGTACACTCCTGGTTCCTACACAGTACTTTGCTTGGATTCTAGAACATTTATTTGCTTTCTTATCCTAATGAGGGCCAAAAATCTCCAGCTGGCCGTACAGCGGCTTGAAAGTGCTTTGATAGGGCAGACCCTACTATTCAGGAGAGCCACTGTGCAAAGAAGGTTACACCTGTGGACTCTGCTCTTTTGGAAGAAGGACTTTCCTGTGCTCTACCTCTAAGTATGTAACTGTTTTGCTTCCCCAGGGAGGCTGTTAGAAACACTTAGCAGGGCAAGTGCACTAACCAGTCACAAGAGACCTTCACTGTGCTAGGTGCTTTAGATTGTTAGGCCCACCTATCAAAGTACCATGGACTGAGCGGTTTAAACAAAAGAAAGTAACATTCTCACTGTTCTGGAGTCTAGAAGCCTGAGACCAGGGTGTGGCAGGGCTGGTGTCTTCTGGGGCCTTTCTTTCTGGCTTGTAGACAGCCACTTTCTCTCTGTGACCTCAGATGATCTTCCCTCTATGCCTATGTGTGTCCAAATTTCCTCTTTTTTTAAGGACACAAGTTGTAGGGATTGGATTTTAAGTTAATTGCCTTTTTTTTTTTTGGAGACAGAGTCTCATTCTGTTGCCCCAGGCTAGAGTGCTGTGAATTAGACCTAGTTCACAGCAACCTCACACTTAGGTTTAGGTGATCCTCCTGCCCCAGCCTCCCAAGTAGCTGGGACTCCAGGTGCCCATCACCGTGCCCAGCTAGTTTTAATATTTTTATTAGAGACAGAGTCTTACTCTTGCTCAGGCTGGTCTCAAACTCGTGAGCTCAAGGGATCCTCCTGCCTCAGCATCCCGGAGGGCTAGGATTCCTTTTGAATTCAAAGAGCCTCTATTCCTGGCCTTAATTACCTCTTTAAAGGTGCTCTTTCCAAATGCAGTTACATTTTGAGTTGCTGGAGGTTAGGACTTGAATGTATGAATTTGGGGCAGATACAACTCAGTCCATCAGCACAGGTGTGTCTATAACTGTCCTTTACTTTGGGATGGGGAAGGGGAGTTGAAGCTGAGAGGGTGGGGCATTGGGTGGACTTGGACTTGGGATGATGGATAATTTCTTCCGTATCTTTATCATCTGCTTTAGATGTCTTTCATGTCTGCTGCATTTCAACCTTTCAAGTAAAGGGAAAGAGAGAGGAGGTGATACCCAATGCTTATGTTTGCGCCTTGGGCAAAGAATGGGCCTGTAAAACTGGCTATGAAGGAAAATTCATTGCACCATGTGGGGTTTTGTTATAGGCTACAAGGCCGCCTCCGGCACAGCAACACACCAGAACAAACAGCTTTGAAATCACACAGGAAGGGGCCAGAGCACTCAGGCTGCATCTTTGAAACAAGAGGCCTTGTATACACTGCAGAAGGCATTAATTTTTAAAAGTAGCAGTATGAAATTTAGGAAGTAAGTAGAGGTATGAGAAAGAAAAAATCGGGACGTATCATCTGAAGGATAAATGAAGGAAAAAGTTTTGTTTTTTTGATGAACCAAACAGGATATGATCTGAGGGAAAAGTGCACACCATGTGGACTGATTTCTAGGGACAATGCCATAAAATGAACATTGGCTGGTGATGGCCAGTGAAGTGAAGTGCCTTTTGCAAAGAGAGAAGTAGAAGGGAAACAAAACACATCATTATGCCTGAAAGCCTGTATGGGGTGCTCCTTCCTACAGGCAAGAAAGCAGAGAAAGGACAGAAGGAGTGTCACAGGACCTGTCCATTTATACTGGAAATCTTTTGGAGACAAATGTATTTGTTCTTCTGCGGTGATGCCTCACACTTTAATCAAGTCCAAAAATAAATAATTTCCCGTTATGAGACACGCTTTCAGTCACTCTGATTCTAAAGGAAGTTGTTTCCCCCCCTTGGCTACTTTTGCAAACAAGTTAGGGAGGAATTATTTTGAACTGATTCTGCAAAGTACATCTACTATGTCTACTTTGCACTGTAGGTCTTGAGAAAGAATAAATAAAAGAGAACATATTGCCCTGGCTATTTCTTTTTTGAGACAGTCTCACTATGTCATCCTTGATAGAGTGCTGTGCTGTCACAGCTCACAGCAACCTCAAACTCTTGGGCTTAAGTGAGTCTCTTGCTTCCCAAGTAGCTGGGACTACAGACACTTGGCACAATGCCCAGCTATTTTTTGGTCGTAGTTGTCATTGTTGTTTGGCAGGCTGGATTCGAACCTGCCAGCTCCCATGTATGTGGCTGGTGCCCTAGCTGCTGAGTTACAGGTGCCAAGCCCAGCCCTGGCTATTTCAAAGGATTTGGATTGGATGAAATTTGAGTTCTGAATTCAGTTTGAAGAAGAATTTTTTAAAAAAATATTACACTCAGACTATTTCATTTCATGCACAATTATTCTTTGAATGAATGGGAACTTCACCAGGAAAAAAGATCACAGGCTTGTGGTTAGAAAGGGCTTTGAAACATTGACTGGATCAATTCTGTTTTCAGAACTGGTTGCACACAGGACACCTGCATGCATGGACTGACCCTTCTCAGAGGCTGTGAAAGATTATTAAACCCTAAGCCTCAGAGCTGCATAAATTGGAATGTATCTTCCTAATTTGTATGAGATTAGTATATTTCTTTTCTTTCTTTTTTTTTTTTTTTTTTTGACAGAGTCTTACTATATCACCCTGGGTAGAGTGCTGTGGTATCACAGCTCACAGCAACCTCAAACTCTTGGGCTTAAGCGATTCTCTTGGCTCAGCCTCTCAAGTAGTTGGGACTACAGGTGCCCCCCACAAAACCCAGCTATTTTTGTGGTTGTTGTTGTTGTCATTGTTGTTTGGCAGACCCAGGCTGGGTTTGAACCCGCCAGCTCTGATGTATGTGTCTGGCGCCTTAGCTACTGAGCTGCAGGCGCTGAGCCAGAGATTAGTACATTTCATTCTGAAGCTGGCCAAACTTCCTTCCTCTGTCAGTGGTATTCAGGTCATACTTCTCAGTTGTAAAAGGGTGAGCATTATAGTGTTACATTTTTATTTTGGTAAAAGCTTACAGCCATAATTAGTCAACCAATACTATTTGAACAGCTGCTATTTCAAGGCATTGTTGTAGGGAGATATGAGACTCTTTAAAACAGAGTGTCTTAATTAAAAGAGTGTATTTTTGGCTTGGCGCCCATAGCACAGTGGTTACACTGAGGCTGATGGGTTTGAAACCAGCCCGGGCCAGTTAAAACAACAATGACAATTACAACCAAAAAATAGCCAGGCACTGTGGTGGGTGTCTGTAGTCCCAGCTACTTGGGAGGCTGAGGCAAGAGAATCGCTTAAGCCCAAGAGTTTGAGGTTGCTGTGAGCTGTGACACAACAGCACTCTACCAAGGGTGACGTAGTGAGACTCTGTCTCCAAAAAAAAAGAAGTGTGTTTTTTTGGGGAAAGACAGTTACATATATTTATGTTAATGATATTAGAACACTTGACTTTCCACATAGACTTATTCAGATAGTTCTTCTTTGTCATAGTATCATGAAAAAAGATGATAAAAATAAGTACCACTTCTGGATTGTGGGAGAAATTCATGAGGCAGGTGGACTGCTTGAGCTCAGGAGTTTGAGACCAGCCTGAGCAAGAGCAAGACCTCCTTTCATACTTCGCATACTTTCCATGAGATAAAAAACACCCGTTGATTGGCCCCGCGGTGGCTCACACCTGTAATCCTAGCACTCTGGGAGGCTAGTGGATTGTTTGAGCTCAGGAGTTTGAGACCAGCCTGAGCAAAAGCAAGACCTTGTCTCTACTAAAAATAAAAACTGAGGCAAGAGGATCACTTAAGTCTGAGAGTTGGAGGTTGCTGTGAGCTATGATGCTATGGCATTCTACCCAGGGTGAGAGCTTGAGAGACTCTGTCTCAATGAAGAACCAAAAACAACAACAAAAACACTTGTTGATTGATTAATCATGGAGCTAAGCTCAATGGTAAAGTTACACACCTAGCCAACATCACGTGATATGCTGCTCATTGCTGGATGACTAGGCACATGGGCTCATCTAAGCCTTAGGGCTGCTGTTTACTGTCCACATGCTGTACATTGAACATACCCTTGTATATCCTAAACTTGATGGGATAGTAGTAACTTAATTGAATTTTTTGAAGTAACATAAGCAAGTAATATTTGTTGGAAGGTAGATAATAAACAATAATATAGTTTGTCTTAGTTAATATAGTTTGGGGTTTCTCTACAACTACTGGTATCTCCGTAATTTCCTTATTGAGTGAACTAAAGATTTTCATTAGAAATCCACAACCTAGCAAGACCTAAATTCATCCCGTTTAGAAAACTACAGCAAAAGTGATGATACAAGCTCTCTTGCCAATTTGTTCCAGTGTTTGAGAACTTTCTCTGACTGGAGTGCTTCGTTGGGCTTGAGCTCTGCTTCTTCTTGTAAATCCATTTTCTGTAATTCTATCTTAATAAAATCAGGGCAGAGTTAGACAGTCTTTCTTTGCAACATAGGTAGTGGTTATGCAAGCCATTTTGTCAGTTGTGATATCTCAGACCCACTATTTAAGATAAGAAACCTACGAGACTCATCGATTTATGTACCGTTGGGCACAGTGAATGAATATGGCAAGAAGACTCTTATCAGACAAAGTAAAAGGCAATTCATAAATTTTCTAGAGTCACAGGTGCCATTTTGAATATACAGTAGTTATTCCTAATGACCAATTCATTTAGAATTAAAGGGTAGATTCTTTAATTACATTAAACTTTTGATGTTCAAATCTCTTAAAAAGCATTTTTCAAAAGAGCATATTCATTGTCGTAAAATAAAGAACAAGATTTCCTTTTTGTAAATGTTTTCAGCTTCTGACTTTATGTAAAAATGTTTCTTTTTTAATCACTGTACTAGTTTAGAAATTTTGTTTCTTTTTGTACCTGCATTAGTGGTCTTGTCCTTTCCTATCTTGCTTTTCCAAGGCAAGAATCAGAAAGCTCAGGGCCTAAATAAGTCTAACACTTAATAAAAGAATATTGAAAATAATACATTTTAAAGAAGGTAACGTAAGGTATATAACAGCCATCCTCAAACTATGGCCCATGGGCCACATGCAGCCCGCCTAGGACATTTATCTGGCCTGCCAGGTGTTTTTGCCACTGTTGCCTGTCCTGCTTAGCAGCCAACTGGTCCCAGGGCCTGCAGTCCGGCTCTCTAACAGTCTGTAGGACAGTGAACTGGCCCACTGTTTAAAAAGTTTGAGGCCCCCTGGTATATGACATTCTGCTTCTACAATTA
Source organism: Galagoides demidoff (assembly GCA_963574575.1). NCBI lineage: Eukaryota > Metazoa > Chordata > Mammalia > Primates > Galagidae > Galagoides > Galagoides demidoff. The sequence continues at coordinate 4,821 of CAUYQV010122908.1, read as the reverse complement.
TAATGGATTTTCTGGGGGGATAGCAGAGAAGCAAGAGGATTCATTTGGGTCTGTGCATAATAACTGTTTTTTTTTTTTTTTTTTGAGACAGAGCCTCAAGCTATCTCCCTGGGTAGAGTGCTATGGCATCACAGCTCACAGCAACCTCCAACTCTTGGGCTCAAGCGAGTCTCCCGCCTCAGCCTCCCAAGTAGCTGGGACCACAGGCGCCCACCACAACGCCCGGCCATTTTTTGGTTGCAGCCATTGTTGTCGTTTGGCGGGCCCGGGCTGGTGATTCGAACCCGCCACTTTAGGTGTATGTGGCTGGCGCCTTAGCCGATTGAGCCACAGGTGCCGAGCCATAACAACTGTTGAATAGATAAATATAGTGGACTCTTGTATTAGCAGTTAAAGGCAACTACAGCATATAAAAATTTGCTGTTCCCAAGCCTTATTTTAGGAAAATAATTTTATTAGAGATTTGTTTGACCTACTTGTCTTTCCAATGACCTGCACACTGAAGATGTAATTCAGCAGGAGATGAACATCCAAGCTCATTGGCATTGAAGTAGTTCAACATGCGTTATGTCTAGTGTTCTGAGGGTTTTGGATGCAATAAAAAAACTATAACTTCATTACCATACAAATACATCAAATATTTATTGAATACTCAGAGTGAGAAAAGAATACTTAGCAATACTATTTTACACAAAAGGCCACTCCTGTAGTCCCAGCTACTTGGGAGGCTGAGGCAGAAGAATCGCCTAAGCCCAGGAGTTAGAGGTTGCTGTGAGTTGTGACTCCACTGCATTCTACCAAGGGTGAAAAAGTGAGACTCTGTCTCTACAAAAAAAAAAAAAGCCACTCCTGGAAATTTCAGCTTAAAGAATTAAAAGCAACCGGGAAGAAGTCCTTAGCAGGAATGGGGGGGGGGCCCCCTCTGGGCAGAGATCACTGGAGGCCATTGAAAGATCATGTTCAAACGCTATTAAGAAGACCACAAGGCAGAGACAATGTTTTGCAGCGAGGAATTGAATGTCCAGTTTTCACATGGCCCCAATTCTACGTGGAGCTCCTGTCCTGCTTCTTCTCTGGCTGCCTCCTTATTGGGTGCCTTGGGAGCCAGTAAGGAAAATAAAATCCAGGTAAAGAGTTTTGTGAAAAGGGAGGGAAAATCATTGAAGTACAGGAACGAATTTGGGAACACCCCCCAAATACGCCTTTTTCATTGCATTTTGTCACTGGTATAATTTCAAATAAAAACAAAACAAATTAAAACAAAAAACGCCCTAACCCTCAGCAGGCAGTGGTGGTGAATCTGGGGCAGTCCTGTCAGCTGGCTTCTGAGAACCCTTAAAAAGCAGCACTTACACTGTGCAGTCCAGCCTGCTCAAGGTCTCATTCTTAAGACCCACAACCTGATTTTTGTGAGTATCAGAATTACATTCATCAGATACAGACTCACACAAGCTAACCCACAAAACACATAGTAACAGGTTTTGGATGTTGAGGTCAAGCACACAGGAATGGTCATTTCAGTAGAGCCCCAGGGGAGTCAAGCTTTTAGATAATTACTTGCTACACGGGAGTCAGACTAAAGAAAATTAGTTGACATACGGGTAGTGGCGTGTTTCTACACACTGTATGTGTGTATATGTCAAGAGCCTGAGAGGCTATTTGTCGATCATCTCACCATGATGCTTAAATCTGCGTTGCCCAGATGCTTCCATCTGGGTGGCATTTGAGTGGGTGTGATCCACTCCTGGCTCATGCAATTGGTTATCCTCTTCTTTGCTACATCTGTCCAATTCCTTTCTGACACAAAGACTTTTACCAACCAGGACCAACTAACTACCTAAAACTGAAAAGGCAAACCAGTTAAAATGCAGGATATCCAGTTACATTTGAATTTTGGGCAAACCACAAACAATCTTTTAGTATAAAAGTACTGTATGTCCCATTCAATCAGTATCTGGGACATACTTATGCTAAACTTATTTGTGGCTCATCTGAAATTCACATTAAGTGGGAATCGTCTATTTTTTTACTTGCTAAATCTAGCAACCCCCAAAGTGCCTTCCTGAGCTTTCTTTCTTAGTACCTTGATTGGAGTTTTGGGTGTTCTCAGGCTCTTGACATATACACACATAGAGTTTCTTGCTTTATCTATAAAGGTTAATAACATTCATTATGTGGATTTGATGAGCTGACTTTTAGAATACAACTTTCTTTGACCTACAATTTGTGTGTATGTGGAGGGGCTGGGAAGGTGAGGAAATCTTGTTGTCAGTGCCATGTACCAACAGCAGCTGTTGAAATAAATTGTATTAACCAAAGCAGTTTATAGCAGTGCAAACCATTTTGGGAAGGATAAAGAACTAGGATAAATAGGTTCCAATAAAGCCATTTTACTTTTATTGTATAGCTGAAATCATTTGCATTGAGGAAATGGGAGATGGGAATTCTACCACGGGAGATAGCTTTGGAGAATGGGAAACTGAGAGCTCTGTACTTGGTACTTAGAAAGTCTTGTGGCTGCTGGTCTGTAAGGGGAAGAGTAGGATGTTACAGAAGGATGCAGAAAAGGAGATAGGAAGATGTTAAAGAAATTTTGAATATTTCAAATTTGTGTGTAGGACTGGCCTTAAACACCAGGGAAGCTGGAATCTCTTCCTCCCTGTGTCTCTCCTATTCTGCTTGGGCTTCTGGTTGGAGCACCCAGAAATCAGGTTAGTTTTTAAAGTACTATTCTTTACTTCCATTGGGGTTGAGTAAACTCAATTTTATGGGCTAGCTGGGAAGCTAGCCCTACCATATAACTGTTTTTTTTTTTTTTTTGAGACAGAGCCTCAAGCTATTGCCCTGGGTAGAGTGCCAGCGCATCACAGCTCACAGCAATCTCCAACTCTTGGGCTTAAGTGATTCTCTTGCCTCAGCCTCAAGTAGCTGAGGGGGACTACAGACACCCACCACAATGCCCAGCTATTTTTTGGTTGTAGTTGTCATTGTTTGGCAGGCTGGAGCTGGATTCAAACCCGCCAGCTCTGGTGTATGTGGCTGGCACCTTAGCTGCTTGAGCTACAGGTGCCACCCGTGGCTTTTTTTAACAAGAAAATGTGGTATGCTTTTCAAACAATTAACTTAAAAATAAAATATTGAAACACAATTGGTTAGGCTGGGTGTGGCTTATCTATAAGGTATGAAATTTAGGTACAAGAGCTGGTTACAACGCAATGCATTATATTGGATACACATAGATTCAATTCAGTTCAGTTACATTCTATTCAACAACTATTTGTTGACTTTTGAAGTACAGTCATGAGCTGCATAAGAATGTTTTGTTCAATGATGGACCACATATATGTAGATGGATCAATGCTGATAAGCTGAATAAGTTAAAACTTGCACAGGCAAATCAGAAAGGATGCTGTTGATTGTGTTTCTTGGAAGGGAAATAGTGGACCATAATACAGTTGGTCCCAAAACTTTTGTAGTGACCCACGTACAGTAGTGGTCCCATAAGGTTATGATGGGCCTCAAAAATTCCTATTTCCTAGTGATGTAGTAGCTATGGCATTGTATGCGTTACCTACACATTTGTGAGAATGCTGGTGTGAACTGACCCACTGCACTGCTGGTCATAGAAAAGCACAGCACATCAGTTAGGAAGAGTACTTACTACTGGTGATGATGATAACCGTGTTGCTGGTTTACTTATTTATTACAGAGCCTCAAGCTGTCCCCCTGGGTAGAGTGATGTGGCATCACAACTCACAGCAACCTCCAGCTCCTGGGCTCAAGTGAGTCTCCTGCCTCAGCCTCCCAAGTAGCTGGGACCACCGGCACCTGCCACAACACCCAGCTATTTTTTGGTTGCAGCCATCATTGTTGTTTTGGTGGGTCCAGGCTGGATTCGAATCCGCCACCTTAGGTGTATGTGGCTGGCGCCTTAGCCACCTGAGCCACAGGCGCTGAGGCGGTTTACTTATTTATTATCCTATACTGTATATCATCATTTTACAGTGTACTCTTTCCACTTTACAAAAAAGAAAATGTTAACTGGAGACCAGCCTCAGACAGGTTGTTCAGGAGGTATTCCAGAAAAAAGCATTGTTATCACAGGTAATGAAAACTCTGTGTGGGTTCCTGCCTCTGAAGACTTTCCAGTGGGACAGGATGGGGAAAACTGTGACACTGATGACCCCAACTCTGTGTAGGCCTAGGCTACAGTGTATGGTTGGGGCTTAGTTTTATTTTTTTTGAGACAGAGCCTCAAGCTGTCTCCCTGGGTAGAGTACCATGGCATCACAGCTCACAGCAACCTTCAACTACTGGGTTCAAGGGAGTCTTCTTCCGCAGCCTCCCAAGTAGCTGGGACCACAGGTGACTGCCATAATGCCCAGCTATTTTTTGGTTGGTTGCAGCCGTCATTGTTGTTTGGTGGGACTGGCTGGATTTGAACCTGCCAGCTCAGGTGTATGTGGCTAGCACCTTAGCCGCTTGAGCCACAGGCGCTAAGCTGTGGGGTCTTAGTTTTTTTAACGAAAAAACTTCACAGAGTTAAAATTTAAAAAGAAAATAAAGTTTACAGAATACATATATAAAGAAAATGTTTTGTATTCTGTACAATGTGTTTTAAGCTCAGTGTTGTTACAAAAGAGCCAAAAAGTTAAAAGAACTAAGTTTATTTAAGTTTTTTCTTTTTTTTTTTTTATTAATTGATCTCTGTATACATTGATGCAAACATGGGGTACATTGTGCTGTTTCATATACAATTTGAAACACCTTCATCAAGCTGGTTAACATAAATTTCATGTCATTTGGTTAATCATTGTATCA